>NDGM011256942.1:7204-21548 GCA_002564305.1 Octomys mimax
GTGCCTTGCTAAGCTTGTTCTAAGTAGGTGCTTTAGACCACTGAGCCATCTCACCAGCCCAAATAGAGGAATTCTTACAAAGATACAAACTACTAAACTAACCTGAAGAGGAAACTGAATATTTGAATACACAGATCTATAACAAGTAAAGACTTTGATTTAAGAATTTGGAAATGAGGGCCAGGGTTCCATCCCTGGCATGCTGTGTTGGCCCCGCCCCTGGGGCATGCTGAGAAGGAGACTGAGACTGGGAATGGCAGTGTGTGCCTGTAATCCCAGCACTTGGGAGGCTGAAAACAGGAGGATCACCATTAAGTTCGATCTAGTAGTAAGACCCTGTTGTCCCTGTAGACCCTGTACTAAATGTATTAAAAAAAAAAAAGGATAAGTAAAAATACTGCCACTTGCAGGTAACCTAATTTTGCATATAAAAATCCTAAAGAATCTATTAGAAAACTATAAAGGCTAGTAAGTTCAGCAAGGCTGGAGGGTTTTAAATCCATGTTTTTTACAAAACAGTTGCTATACATTAGCAACGACTAATCCAAGAACAAAATTAAGAAAAAGTTTCTTTTATAACACCATCAAGAATAAAATGCTTATGTGTAAGCTTAAAAATGTAAAAACCATACTGTGAAAACTACAAAACAGGTCTTCTGAAATACAACATGAAAAAGCACAAGTGACAAAAGAAAGGGCAGGCAAACCAGATTTAATGAAAATTTAACATTTTAGTGCTGCAGAAGATGTCCTCATAAAAAGAGAACTGGTAGCCTACAGAATTAAGAAAAGATTTGGAAATCATCTCTAGTATGGAACTTACATTAAAAAATCTATAAAGAACGTTTACCATTCCATATAGTAAAAAGAACTCAATTTTGAATATGACAGAAAATTCTGTATTAGTTTTCTAAGGCTTCAATATCAAATAACATAAAAAGCTGACTTTACGTAATCAAAATCTATTTTCTCACAGGTATAGAGGCTAGACTTCAGAAATCAAAGCATTAACAGTATCATGTTCACTCTGAAGACTTCAGGGGAGAGTTCCTCCTTGCCTCTTCTGAGCTTGTAGGGACTGTCAACAATCCCAGGATTCCTTAACTTAGAGATATATCACCATAGTTTCTTTCTCCACCTTTACAGGGTCATATGCCCCATGTGGACTTGTGTTTGAGCTGTCTTCAGTTATCATCTGATAAGGATACCAGTCATGAGACTTGGAGCCCATCTAATCCAGAATAACCTCACCTTAACTAATTCCATTAGCAACCCTATTTCCAAATACACACTAGGGTTGTAGATGAGTGGCAGCGAAACTATGGCAGGTATGCCAGGCACGGCACCCACGAGGCCTTTTTGTCAGCACACGAGCCAACCTGCGACAGCGATCAACCACCAGATAGCAATTGCTTTTTCTGAAATAAAACTTCGTTATTCAAGTTTACTTGAAGTAAGTAAGTTGGCTTTGGGTTTTAGTTTGGGCACTTGGTCTCTAAAGGTTAGCCATCACTGTTCTAGATAGTCATTAACGTTTAAGGAGACACTATTTAACCCAGTACACACTTGAATAAATGTTTTTATGAAGATATACAAATAGTCTAGTACTTACAACATTATAAACTTTTAGGGAAAGTAAATAAAAAACATTAAGATACTACACTTCATCTCTGCTAAGGTGAGCACTAAAAAAACAGTAACAAGTGTTTTAGGATAAAGAGAATATGGCCACCCTATCTTGTTGTTAAGTTACTATACCACTGGCAGCTCCTCAAAATGCTAAATACAGAATTATCATATGATCCAGCAATTGTATTTCTTGGTATCATTCAGGGAACGGAAATATGGCTGTACACACACACACACACACACACACACTCTAATGTTCACAGTAGCATTATTTTTAAGTTAAACAATCCAAGTAGCCATCGAATGATGAATGGATATGTAAATGTAGTATAGTCATCTAATAGAATTTCTTTTTGGTAATAAAAATTATTGAGACACATGGGAACATGGATGAACTCTGAAATAGTCATGCTAAGTAAAACAAGCTTCTGCAAAAAACCATATATTGTTTAATTCTATTTACATGAAATATCAAGAAGGGGCAAATCCATAGTGAAAGAAAGTAAATTAATGTTCTAAGTCTGTGGATAGTGGATGGTGTTTGGGAGAATGGGAAATAACTTGGTAATGTGGTTACTTTATAGAGGAACTAAAATATTCTAAAATTAGAATATAGCAACAGTTGCATAGCCTTTTGACTATACTAATATATTAGCTAATAATTATACTTCATTATTGGTTCATCCATTTTAACAAATTTATCACATTAAGACAAGATATAAACAATAGAGGAAACCGCAGGGGGAAAAGGGTATATGGAAACTCTTTATTTTCCAACCATTTTTAATTTATTTTGTATACTGGGAACTGAACCAGATCTTACATTCTCAGCTCTTTAGATTTTGAGACAAGGTCTCACTAAGTTGCTGAAGTACCCAGCTGGGTTTGAATTTCTGATTCTCCTGCCTTAGCCTTTCACAGTAATTGTTATTTCACAAGCCTAAAATTACTCTAATTTAAAACACAGGTAAGTTAAATTTAAATTAAGCTTACTTTGATAAATTTAAAAGGCTGGGCAAGGACTGGAACGCCTTTAAACTTGATGGTTAGGATGCTTAAACCTTAAGCATCAAAAATATTTTTTTTTTTTTTTTTGAGAGACAGGCTCTTGCTTGGCAGTTCAGGCTGCCTTTGAACTCAAGTGATCCTTCTGCCTCAGCATATCACTACACCCTAGCGAGAGATAATTTTAGCATAGTAGTAGAGGTAAAAGTTAGATTTGCAGTGAGAAAGACAGAAAGGATGTGATTCTTGTCCCTGTGGACTTGATCAAAATAGTTAAGATGCATTATTACAGGGAAAGCCAACATTGGGAACCCACAGACTACTTAAGAGTTTTTATAGGTGTTCTAGAAACAAGTTATAAGAATAGTGAAGCAATTATATCAATCTGCAGTATGGTAAGTCCTGTGACAGGTGAGAACTACAGGCTTGTATGAAATCACATGGAAGTAAATGCAAGCATACACTGGGAGAAAGGTGACGCACAGGAGTTTATGGAAAGGCCTTACAAAAAAAGTGATGTGTAAGTTATGAGTTAGAGGATGGGAAGGAGTAATAACTTGAGGGAAATTTAGACTTTAGGATTATTTTATTTTTGGGCTGGCTAAATAGCTCAATGGATTAAAGCGCCTGCTTAGGCAGAGGCAGAAGCCAGGAGTTTGATCTCCAGGCCTGCAGAGCCAGCCCTGCCCCCAGGGTGAGCTGAGATGGAGATGGTGATTGAGACTGGGTGTGGTGGCGCGTGCCTGTAATCCCAGCTGTAAACAGGAGGATCACTGTGAGTCTGATCTACGCAGCGAGACCCTGTACTCCCTGTCCTAAATACAAAAAAAAAAAAAAAAAAAAGACTATTTCATTTTCAACTACTAAAGAATAAAACTAAGATGCACATTCTAGATGTAAAATAAAGCTTATGGAGGAGATGGAAATAGCAACAGAAAATTGTGAGTTAGAACATGAAAACACAATATAATAAATCAGAATTCATCTCTTTGAAAAGATCTGCAGCAAGATAATCAACTGCATCAAGAACAAAATAGGCCTGCTGGCACATATCTGTAATTCCACCCATCAGGAGGCTGAGGCAGAAGGACGATCACTAGTTTGCGGTCAGCCTAGACTACACTGTGACCTGAAAGTACATAGCTAGATACTGTTACAAAAGTAAAAGTGAGACAACAAAAGGAATAGGAAAGTTATGGTATCATACATGAATCTCTACTATTACCTAGTTGAAAATCGTAACACAAAACAATGAAACTGATCTAAGAGATAAGAAAGAAAACCTGAAAAGACCAATAAGGATGAAATATATTTAAAGAATTAAAAATAGCAATTTTATTATTCTAAAATTTCAAGTAACAAATAAAATTCTTTCTGGGAAGCTGGATATAATCATAACTCTAAAAACATTCAGGATCAGGACTCCCGCACCTCCCCAAATCAAAAGAATAGAATATACCCTAACTCACAATGAAATTCAAGTAAATTTAACACAACAGCAAGTCTACGGACAAGGTCAGATTTATTTTTAAAAATGTAAAGATTATTTCTTGTTAGCAACCTAGTGGTAGTAAAGTATTGAATAGAAAAGTAAGAAAAATGATGCACACAACTGAATAGATACACAAAGCATTTGATAACATCTCACACCTTGAAGACAGCATTTTTATGATAACAAACATTATCTATTTCAAACCAACAACCAATATCTTCCTTGATAATGAAAAATAACTTTTCCATGAAAATCAGGAAGAACAAGGAAGTCCACTGCTACTAAACTACGAGACACCACCCTGAGTGCAATGACATAAACACAACTAGGTACAACTATTACAAATGAGATCAACTATAGATGATGACTATACCTGAACAAATTTTAAGAGAGAAACAACTATAAAATGTATTAAATCAGTAAAAGAATTTATTAGAGTATGTAGGTAAGAGATTAAAAATAGAAAAACTAACTGGCCATGGCAATATACACCTGTAATCCCAGCACTCTGAAAGGCTGAAACAGAAAGGATGCAAGTTCAAACTTAGCTGGGCAACTTAGCAAGACCTGTCTCAAAACAAAACAACAACAAAAAAAACAGCTGAGGAAACAGCTGAGTGCAAAGGGCCCTAAATTCAATCCCTTGTACTGCCTCCTCCAAAAAGATGTGACAGGAGAAAGTAATATTCAGAATAGAGACAAAATAATACAATACTGTCTTGGTTACTTTTCTCTTGTTGCTGAGATGCCCATATTTGATGTTTATCTAGTAGAGTTTGTGGAGGTTTCAGCCCATAATTAGCTAGTTCCAAGTCAGGGTGGCATGTAACAGAGAGGCAACAGTTCATGGAAGTGGAAAACAGCAAAAACAATAACAGCAAAAAGGGAGGAGGAAGCAAGCAAGCCTCTTTCCCTCCCTTACATTGTATGCAGGCTGCCCAGCCCAGGGTGGGTGTAATACTCATGTCTACAATCCCACAGTTGAACTACAAACTCTAGAAGCCTGCTCCATGACTGAAGGAGGCTTGGGGGGGGAGACATCTAGACACAAACCAAAACAAACACCTAAAAATTACCCATACAAGTAATGTATAGGTCTCAGAATAAGTAAAGTGGCATAGTGGCATTATGAATGGAAAAATATAATGCCTTTTATTTTTAGGGTTTTTTTTTTTTTTTCTGGAACCATTGAACTCAGGCCCTTGTGCTTGCTAAGGAAGCACTTATTCCACTGAGACATCTCCCCGGCTCCCCCCCACCCCCTTTTTTTTTGAGCTAAGGTCCTACCTCTGATCTCTGAGTCAGGCTAGCCTTGAATTTGGGGCACTCCTCCTGCCTCACGCTCCCAACTGCTGGGAAAATCATGTCTCTAGCAGTGCCTATTCTTTTGATAAGAGTTTTACTGAAAATCTAAATGAAATACTAATAAGATTTTTTTTTTCTCTCCTGGAAAAAAACAGCATAACTCTAACATGACTCCAGAATAATAAATAACTTAGAATATTGAAGAACAGAAAAACGTGAGAGGAGGTTTGAAAAAAAAGACTATGCAGATCAAATATTAAAATATAAAGCTATACTAAGCAGATAAGGAGAGTAACATTTACTCAAAAACAGGTAAGTCAGTAAGAAACAGCTTTTATTTTTGATTGAGACAGGGTTAGGCTGGCCTTCAACTCACTTTGTAGCCCAGGCTGGCCTTGAACTCCACTCATGGTGATTCTCCTGCCTCAGCCTCTAGGTGAATACTACTATGCTCAGCTAAGAAACAGCTTTGCAGCACATAGCTTAATATCTGATAAAGGAAACATCAATATGAAAAATATGGGCTACTCAATACATTATAAAAATAGATCATTCTCTAACATTAAAGCTAGTTCTAGTTTCCATTGCACAATAAAATACATTCCAGAAGGAATAACTAAATGTAAAATTATCACCTGACAAAATAAAGATCTATACAGAAATACAGCAAAATGTCTAAAAGACAGAACTCTGTAAGTGTAACAAATTGAGGCAATCTAAAGAAAAATATTGAGATGTGGCTATATAAAAGTGAACACTTTATTTTAAACAATCTAAAGTTGAAAACTGAAAGCTGAACAAGTAATTCACAAAAATATGAAAGTTAGCATTTAATATACATATACATACAAGGAAATATTACAACTTACAAAATTCCTAAATAAAAACAAAGTATGCTGAGAAAATTTATCAATATTAAAATTATAAATAGATGAAAAATAAAAATTAAATAGATGTGATCTGTTTCTCAAGCTATAAGGAGTAAGGAAATGTGATTATATCCTGTGCTGGCCAGGATATAGATACTCTCACACCATGCTGGTGGATTTCTAAATATTACTTACTAGAAAGCAATTCTGTAATATATATAAGGTCTGAAATACATGTTTATACTTGAAACCTATACTCTCTTATTTTATTTTATTTATTTATTTTTTCACCTATACTTTCAATTGTATTTCTAGGAATCTACCCAGAGGCAAGACTTTTTTTTTTTTTTTTTTGTGGTACCAGGGATCCACTCAGGACCTGCACTTTCCAGCAGAGATTCTTTTTGGAGATTATCTAAATGACAGAAAAATTCTCATATAAAAGTGGGAAAAAAGTATATGCATGTATCTCCCTATAATTAGTTTTATTAAAAGAAAGTTTATCCTTCAAAAAAGAATCAAAATAAAGTGTTAACCGTAGTATTTTAAGGTTTTTTTTTTGCTCCGAATGCCTTCAGGGCAGGTTTGGCTGGCTGGAGTTGTGAGGCTCGAACTACAGCAAGCTGAGGCTGACAGCTTTGTGGAAGCAGCCACTTCAAGAACTGAGCTAGGGCCAGGTCCCCCGTAGTATTTTAAATACATGAATTACTTTTGTTTTTCATTTGTAACAAACAAACAAGAAACAATTATTTTAAAAACATCACTCTGAAAGAAGCTAAAAAGTTTCACAACAAAAGCCACTTTGGAAAAGCAGGTCAAGTAAGTCAGCAGATTAAAGCACCTGCTTAGGCAGATACAGGGATGTGGGGTTCATCCCCTGCCTGCCATGCTGGCACGCACCTGGGGTACACTGATAGGCCACTGAGACTGGGTGTGGTAGTGCTCCTGTAATCCCAGTGCTTAAGAGGCTGAAAAAAGGAAGAATCACTACAAGTCCAATCTGCGTAGTAAGGCCCTGTAGACCTTGTACTAAATACATAAAAAGTGAAAAATAAAAACAAACAAACAAACAAACCACTTTGGAATTATTACCAAAAATTTGGTAATAAAGGGCATGAGGGAAATAGTAGAAATAGTAGAAAACAGTAGAAAAAGTAGAAATGGAACATAAAAGGGAGACTGCTTTTTGATGATCTTAAATCAGGCATAAAAGAGAGAAAGCAGAGAAACATACATTAGGAGAAAAAAAGATGAATTTTTTTGGAACCAGGGATTGAACTCAGGCCCTTGCGCTTCCCAGGGAAGCGCTTATTCCACTGAGCCATCTCCCTGGCCCAAAAGATGACTTTTGAAGTCAAAGGGCATACAGTAAGTAAGAGGGTCGGCTAGACAGCTCAGCAGACTAAAGCACCTGATTAGGTAGAGTGGAGCAGCCAGGGTTTGATCCCAGGCATGCGGTGCTGGCCTGGCCCCAGGGTGCACTGAGGGCATTGAGACTGGGCGTGGTGGCACCCCTATAATCCCAGGGATTGGGAGGCTGTAAACCGGAGGATCACTATGAGTGTAACCTAGTAGTGAGACTCTAGAGTCCCTGTCCTAAATACATAAAATAAAAATTTTTTAAAAGAAAATATAGTGAGTATGAGAAGATGGCTTAGTTATAGAGATTTTAAAGAAAAGAGAAGACACAGGCTGTGGAATGTGGGAAAGTCTCGGGACCATCTTATTTGCTTTGCATTATTATACAATAATAATGGCACAGTGGGTGGCTTATTACATTCCAAGTCTGTTTTCTGTGATACAAAAGATGACTGTAAAATACATAAAAATGTATACGTGATTAAAAGATATAAAACATATTAGCCCTGTTCTAAATTTTTCTTTAAAAACTATTTCTAAAGCATAATGAAAGTTTCTGCTTAGAAAGTTCTAACTCAGTAACATTATTCACTTTTTACAATATTATGCATAGTATTATTCTAAACAGAGAAATAGCTGAATTGCTAGTTGTGTTTTTAAGGTTTTCAACAACTTACCACTGCCTTGAGTCCAAGTTCCTAAGTTCTCTAAGTAGTTTTTCATTTTTCTTCAGCAGATGAAAGCTCCTCCTATGTAGAAAGATTCATAAACATTTTCATTACCTTTGCAGTGAGTGACAGTCCTGAAAATACTGCCCACTCTGTTCAGGCTACTTTTATACTTTTCTTGCCTTTTCATACTTCTAATACAAAGAATAGTCCCGAAAAAAAAGATGTAAACAATACATGTCACTATCTCCACTAGGTCCTCATTTTTCAAAGCTAGCGCGTTATACCTAACAGCCCCTCTTCAGTCTTTCCTGCCCTTGTGAGCTTCCCAAACTTACAGCCAGAAAATGGACTGTACTTTTCACACTACGAAGAAATATGTAATTTTTGTCAACTCTGTCCTATGGATGTAAATATGTAAATAAAATCAATGATTGATGTGCTAAAATATAGCTTCCCATGTTTAGCCAGGATGCAACATATACAGACCATTCCATAGCAAGAGAGTAAAATGTATTTATACAGTGAATGAATGACAATTACCTGTAACTGGATATATCAAAAAGTAAACTGTTGCTGATATGTCTTTGTATTTTTCTAATAAATGGAAGAGATTAAACCATGTAAACACTAACAAAAGAAAAACTTAATTTCAGCGCTTACCATGCACAAGCCTTGGGTTCCGTCCCTAGTACCAAAAAAATCAGAAACCCAACAAAATTTAAATGTATACTAGTAAGGATTTACATTAATGTAAAATGTTGAAGAAGTTTTGCACATTATTTCTCTCCACCATGTGAAGTGGGAATTATTCTCAATTTGTAAACTGTTGCTCAAGGCTCATAGATTAACTGACTATACCATAGGACTTCTGATGCAAGTCTAATGCTCTTTGTCATTTCCATCCTAATTTATTTGAATTCATGTGTTTATCATATTGGGGGGATATAAAATCAGGGCCTCATGCATTCTAAGTTTATACTCTACTACCAAACTGTAGTCCTTGCCCCCCCGCCCGCTCCCTCTCCCCCACCATTCCTTCCTCCTTTCCTTTCTTTCTCTTATTTTTCTCTTTCCTGTACTGGGGATTGAACTCAGGACCTTGTGCTTGACAGGCGCTCATGCCACTAAGCTATATTGCCCGGCCCCTCAAAATTTTATTTTTTAATTAAAAAAAATTTTTTTCCTGTATTTGGTTCAGGGTCTCTCACTACATTGCTTGGACTCCTACTGAGCCTCCTGCTTTCAGCCTCCCAGCATAGGATTAATCTCAGTGTCTGGCTCAGTGTGCCCAGGAGCAGGGCCAGCATCGCCAAACAGTGCTGGGGATCGAACCCTGGTTCCTATACTTGCCGTAGTAGGCACTTAGTTCACTGAGCTTGTTCAATTGGACTTTAATTGTTTAAAAATAAAAGTTTTAAACAACTGTAAGAAAACAAAATATTAAGAGAAACAAATTCCAAATTTTTTTTTCTTGGTTTGATTCTAAATCTTGGGTTACTTTCCCCACAGTTCAAAATAGAAATAATCATATTATAGTTGGAGGAAAAAACAGGATTACGATTCCTAACTCAGACTGTCCTAATTGTCATTCTGAAAACGTTAATAATTTACTGAATTAAATTATCTTTTTATTCCTGTGAGTTCTCATACGATTCAATGCTCTCAAAACCAATCAACTAGCCAATCAAGCAACTAGATCTGTCTACAGGCCAACAGCTGATAAGTAAAATTTAGTGAGGAAAAGAAGAGACTAAAATCCTTGATTAGAGATGAAGAAAGCTGGGAGACCATCACTATGGAAAGTTGAGGCAGGATGATCACAAGTTTGAACCCAGGCTGGGCAACTTACTGACTTCGAAAGAACATGTATCAAAATAAAGTAATAAAAGGTCTGGGTAGTCATAACTCAGTGCAAAGGTTCAATGCCCACTAAAAAACAAAACAAACAAACAAACAAACCCCAACTTATTTACTCTTACCGTTTGTCCCAGGAATTCATTCCTAATATACTAAGAAGCAATCTGCAGTAATAAAATGCTGATTGAGGTTTTTGAGGTATTGGTTCATCTTGCTCCACAGCTTTCATATTTAAGTCATTAAAGTGCTTCTCAACAAATTCTTTTTCCTCTGTGTGTTGCTTAAGGATAGCATTAATAACATCATTCTCTTGTTTTTCAGAAATGCACACAGGTTGTGGGGCAGGAATATTAAGTGAGATTCCAGTTCTCTGTAAGCATTCCGGGCTAGTAACACCCAGATACTGCAAGAGCTCATCAAGAACATCTTCTTCATCTCTGATTGTATCCCAAGTTGGTACAGTTTCTCTAAATCTTTTAAACTGGAGGGAAAGTCCATCTTTTACTGTCATGTCTTCTAAACATTCATTAGATGCAAGAGGTTCTTCTGGTTTCTCTTGGTGAGACAATGATAGTATGAAAGATGTAGGTTCTGACAAGCCACTTACAGGAGGTGGTCCATATAGTATAGCAGAATCCCATGAGTATTTTCCAGAGAGGTCGCGTACTATGATTCTGACATTTGAATTGGCTGACGCAAGGCCAGCTGATAAACCTCCTCCAGGCATACTCTCTTCTGATCTGATCTGGATACAAGATACTAAGGTCGTATTGTTTAACACAAAGAACTGGATATTTGGACTTTCAAAGAGCTCAGGAGAAAGTTCATTACTTTCACTGTAATGGTTATCATGATTTTCACACACCTGGCTTGTTAGCATAGCAGGACCACCACTCATTGGATAATGGCCCAAGTGATTTACCAGATGTGTAATAACAGTGCGGGCTGCTATAGAAATTAATCCTTGTTGTATCTGCGTTTTCACTGGAAATAAAAAATATAAGTAAGTAGGAATATTATTACTTCCTAGAAGTCATAAAAATAATGAAATACTAGGGCTAAGGTTATAGCTCAGTGGCATAGCACCTGCATGGAAAACATGAGGTCCTCAGTTTGATTCCTGGTACCCCCCCAAAAAAATTCAAACCAAAAACAAACAAAAATAGAAAATGTCAAAAATAATGAAATACGTAGACAATAAATAGGTACCTCATCACATCAATAAAAATCACAAATACTTGATTATTTCCAATCTGGATTCTATATTTAGAAATAATGGCAAAAGTGGGGAAAAACTTTTTTGGTAAATTTTTTCTTATTTTACTTGGAAGTCTTTTTAAATATTTCCTAATGGATCCATAATTTAAATAAAAACCTTTAAAATGTAGATTACTTTTGAACGATCAGAAGTATCATAAATCAGTCACTTGGAATACTGAACACAGATTAAAAAGCCAATACAATCTATCCAACTGATAAGTTTCTTATCTGATGAATAGATTCCAGATTCAGAGACACAGTTTGCAGAATGTTTTAAATGTTATTTAATAATGGCTTTTATTGATGAGGTAAGTGTTTCTGAGAAAAAGACATTTTGATTAAATTTCAGGGGACAGTGAATTTAAACAGCAAATGAGTATAGCCCGTACATGCTAAAAAAACTTTATTTTAAAGGCAAAAATCTTGGATGGGTAGGCATATGTATCACATTTTTCTAAGGAATTCCACTGGGTCAGGTTGGTCTAGTCTAACAGTTAGTTGTATCCAAGATCATTTTCTTGTTCCCAAAGCATACTAATGAAAGCAAACAAATAAGCATATTCATATGAATAACTTTAAAAACTAAAATGGATTAGTAAAATAAAACTCAAAGACACAGTAGAGAGTCCTCGAAAGGTATTATATAAAGTATTGTGTCAGGATCTGAAGGAGAGAGGGGAGACAGGTCACAGAGACTGAAGCGAGAGGAGAAAGGAGACTATATCCAGCTGAAGCTAAGAGATTCCACACTAGTAGTATAATTCTAGAGAAGGCTTATGGTGAAGCACATTCAGATTGGGGGATTTCAGGAAATAGAGACAACGGATTTATGATTATCTTGATATCTTTCAATACACAATACAGTAAGCAGGAAGAAAGCTGTTAGTGCTAAAGATGTGTTACTGAGTAAGGTGAGAAGAGTATATTTAGTTGTGTGTATGGTGTGTACATGCACATATGGTTAGTGTTCTTGTCTTGTAGACAGAGAGAGTCATGGTTTTTCTCTATTATTCTTCCTTTGTCACAGAGTACACTTGACTATGTTATCTGTAAGTTAATCAGTTGGGAACTCTAAGGCCTACCTCCCAGAATATAGATTTAAGAGTGTCCTCATTTACACACAATAAAACCTACATGTTCCAGTACTTAGTTTGATGACTTTTAGTAAGTTGTACAGAAGTATGTAACCACCAACATAAAAAATACACAGAAAAGTTCCCCAACAAGAAAGGATACATTATAGTTTATACAAACTATACCTCAATAAACCTAACATTAAAAAAGACTTAACTTGTCCACTGCTAATAAATTTCTTAAAAAGAGGCAAAAGAGACTAGCATTATATTTTAAAGGCTGTAGCCCTTGAATTAAAACTAACACCAACTGGTAAACGGTAAGAGAGAGAACCAGTCAGCTATTATGCCATTAATACTATCTTCTCCAAGTCTTAAAATGTTTTTCTTAGGCTTTGATTTAAAAATTTACATTATTGGTCAATTTCATGTTTACATACCTGTAAATGTTCTTAATATATTAAGCTGTTTAAAAATTATATTTATGCTAAATTCTAAAAATCATTCACTGAACACCAAATGATTACCTTAAACCTCTATTTTCAAAACTGTATCACTGGATGACATGAAACAAAGGTGGTTTCAAACAAATGTTTGCATATATATGACTGTTTACAGTGTAAATTTTTTTTTTTGTTTTGGAACCGGGAGTCAAACTGATAACCTCACCCTCACCAGGCAGATGCTATGCCACTGAGCTCTATCCCTGGCACTTACACTGGAATCTAGCTAGTATTTCTCATTTTGCACATGAGGACAAATGTTTACAAAGTTAAGCCATTTATCTACCTCAGATTTCACACAAGAGCTGGTCTTTGGCTGCCCAACTCAGTATTACTTCCTCCTTTACCATAATTCTAATTACTATACTTTTCTCTTTTGTTAAGCTGTGACACAGGGAAACAATAAATTTTTCCCCCTATATATAGGAATTCCAAAAATAATACTGCAGTGTTTGCCATAAATTATTAAATACACAGCCAGGAGCAACTGAAAAACCTGATCCAAAGATAACTGACTTATGTTTTAAATAATAATTGAATATTGTGATTCACTGCTCTAAAGTATTTGATGTAGGAAAAAAAATTCTACTTTTTACTCTCATTATCTTCCTGTTGCATGATACAATTTAAATAAGTGATTCACTATAAACTGTCCTTTTCTTTTTTAAATGTATTTAGAACAGGGTCTACAGGGTCTCACTACACAGATCGGACTCATAGTGATTCTCCTGTTTTCAGCCTCCCAAGTGCTGGGATTACAGGCATGTGCCACCATGCCCAGTCTCAATCGCTGTTTCAATGTGCCCCGGGGGCGGGGCTGGCATGGCATGCTGGGGCTCGAACCCTAGCCACTGCGCTCTGCCTAAGCAGGTGCTTCAATCAGCTGAGCTATCTGGCCAGACTACTTTTCTTTATAGAGCACAAAAGTTTACATTCTGAAGAAGGGAAAGAATAATATTTAACAGCAATGATTTCTTTTTTCTTTTTTTTTTTTTTTTTGTGGAACCAGGGATTGAACTCAGGTCCTTGTGCTCGCCAGGGAAGCGCTTATTCTACTGAGCTATCTCCCCGGCCCCAAAAGTAATGATTTCAGAATGGGATTTACAGAAGAATCCATTTCTTTGATGTACTCTATGATCATGATAAATTATATAAAATTCTTTAACTTCATTTTTATATAAAATAACATGTATTTATTTGTAAAGAATTAAGAACTCTTATGTACAAGTATGTAATGCACACAATAGAAATCATTCAATTTATTTTATTTTTTTTCATAATTTTATTGATAAACAAATAGCAATTAGACAGTTTCAAATCA
>NDGM011256950.1:0-10025 GCA_002564305.1 Octomys mimax
ATTGAACTCAGGCCCTTGCGCTTGCCAGGGAGGTGCTTATTCCACTGAGCCATCTCCCCGGCCTCCTCTTCTAATCACTTCTGATGCACATAAAATTGACAGTTTCCAGACTTGGTTTTGAGTTTCTTTGGAAAGTACTCATCTTTCTATCTCCACTGTGCACGACAGAGCTCAATTTTCAGTTTGAAGGAAATATAGAAATTGATACAGACTGAAAAAGAACTGGATCATTTTAAAGTTGAGAAACAATTATCAATGCTATACTCTGTAAAATGTAGCCACCTTTTATTTAGAAGGACAAAAATTCTGATTATTTCCGTTCATAAAGCGACTGTCATATTTCCATCAGAGAATTAAAATATTGGGTTATGATGCTGCACAATCACTTAGATTTCTAGTCCTTAGTTTTTATAAATATTAGAGATATTTTTTCTTCTTACTGACTTAGACATGATTTTGATGAACATTGGAATTTTATGCCACACTTTTATCATTAAATGGTCTATTTATTGCAACTAAATTTTCTTTAGTGGTACACATATATTCTCAGATGATTAGAATTTCATCATTCTAATTTAAGCTGTACACACACACACACACACACACACACACACGTATAGCTATATTATTTAACGCAAAATGTTTTTTTCTTTTGTTGTGGTTGTATATAGAAAAAGCATTTTAAAACAAATGGCATGGTTTCAATGTTAGAAACATACTACCTTCAAACTCTGTGATTATTCTGAAACATCCTGGTATGTGGGGTAGTAGGCAGACACGCTCAAATGGCAACTGAATTTCATCAAGATGGCTGTCGTGTTACCTGCAGTTGCTCTGACAAGTGCTTGAGGTTATGAACTGCAAAGGAGGAAAAGCTTATCCTGGATCATGGTTTCAGAAGTTTCATTGTGTAGCCTTCTGCTTTTCTTGCTTTGGGGCCTGTAGCGAAGCCTAACATCACGATAGGTAGGGAATCATGAAGCACAGCTATGGATAAACAGCCATGAAGCAACCACATAGGACGACACTGGTGCCCTAGTACACTCTTTGGGACACACCTCCAAAGCTGTGACTTTCTTCCACTGGGCCCCTCCTCCTAAAGTTTCTACCAGTAGCATCACAGGCTGTCAACTGATCCTCTGGGAGGAATTTATGAGTCAAACTACGATAGCTGCATCTTAAATTTATTTACTTATTTATTTTTATATTTCTGACTTTGAAACTCATCAGAGAAGGTTATTTTAAAAAAATTTTATTATTTTTCCATTTGGTTCAGGTAGGACCAAACTAGAATTGGAAAAATCACTTGAGATTATTTTTTTCAAACTTTGGAAAAACCTGGCTATAATTTTGTGAATAAGACAGTTTCTATCGTATCAAGTTGGTGTACATTTCTTCTCATCACCACCACCTGAATGTCTGCCTGTCAGCATCCTTATTATTCCTTCTGTGTATTTGTGTAACTGTACTTGTCAACATGAATTTTGTTCTCTAAATTTATTTATATTCTACTTAGGGTATTTAAAAGGAAAGAATATATGTAAGTAGAAACACAAATACATAAACTTTTAGAGAAAAGTTACAGAAAATCTACCATAAAAATGTAAGATTGAAAAATAGGATTTAGTCAAAACTTTAAATTTTTGCTTTCTGTAAGTCTTGTGTAAAGAATGAAGAGGCAAGTTATGAGCTGGGAAGAAATATCTGTAATCCATATATCCAACAACTATAATATAGAATATTATATCTCTCAAAAATGATGATTAACAAACATAGAAAGTATAATTATAAAATAAAAAGATACAAAAGATAGTTAATCAAAATGGCATGAAGATAGCAAATAGGTAAACATAATAAAATCATTATTCTTAAGGGAAATAAAGTTAAAGCCACAGTTAAGTATAATTATATATGCATATGTATATATTATTTAACACCTATATATATAGGCACAACTGGAGATTGAACTCAGGCCCTTGTGGTTACCAGGCAAGCATTTATTCTACTGAGCTATCTCTCCAGCCCCATCAGTATAATTATATTTGTATATCTAACAAATTGGGTAAAATTAAAAATTGGTAATGACATCAAACACTAGCAAAATGCAAAAAACAAAAACAAAAACAGATCATATGTTTATTTGCTGTTGATGATTATATAAAATGGTAGAGAGCATCAAAATACATACTGGCTATTTCTTACAAAAATAATCATTCTAAATTACAAATGTACAAAAGCTGCTGAAAAGAAAGTTTCCAAAATATTCAACCACATGATATTAAGCTGTTATAGTCGTAGGCACTAACTCCAGAGGAAAAAATTGTGTTTTTCTAGTAACCCACACATAACTATTTACAGCAGTTTCATTTATAATAGCCTCAAGCTATAAGTAGTCCAGATATACTTAAAGGGACGAAGAGTTAAATAAGCTGTGTTATATCCATGTCACGGAATCAGACTCATCATAGAAGTAGACAAGCTTGATATATGCAATAACTTTGATGCAATTTTATAATTCTGTTCATTGAAAAACTCTCAACTCCAAATGCTACAAACTGAATGATTCCTTATACAACACTAACTTTTTTTAAATAATAAAAGTATGAAAATGGAGAACAGATTAGCAGTTATTAGGAGTCTGCCACTGGAAAGAAAGGTATAGAGAATAGGAGACTGATGGAATTACAAAAGGACCATGTGAGGAATACTTAGGATGGCAATTGTATGTATTGTCACTGGTTGTAGATACCTAGAATACATATGAAAGCTGTATAGAACTAAACACCAACGTATCCCTATCACTAAGCAAAAGTAAAGCTATGGAACTCTAAATAATCTGCATGCTTTTCACTTATAATACAGTTTTGAAAGATGTTTGGAAAAGGAGAAGCATGCATGTTCAGCACCAAGAAGCTGTTCTCTCGTGGTGAAAGCAGGATGTGAATATATCTAAGTAGGCAAAATAACTACTACAAGAATTTCTTTGAAGGGACTACGCACTCAGACCTCCCCCTCTTGGGCAGGAGCTTTCTTTCCCTCAATAAATATATTCTGTTCATAAAAAAGAATTTCTTTGAATGGATTCAAATGACTCCACTGTATTACATTGCTTTAGAAAAGATTTCCATGATACACTGTTAGAATAAAAATTTACTAAAACATACTATAAGTATTCTATGATCCAATTAAAAAAGTAGTAGCTCTAGAGGATGAGGAGGCTTTTTACTATTGAAGTCCACCCGCAGCGCTGTCTTTAGGATCTCTCACCTGTGGTGGAGTAGCTGTCCAGTGCAGTGGTCTCTCGGCAGTCTCGGCTCAGCCCCTCCCTCTCTGGCCCTGTTGTGCCTCAGGCGGTAAGCTCTAGTGCCAGTTATTGCACTTTACCATCTCATGTGTTTGTGGAATTATCATAAAGCCAGCATTTGGTATGAAGATAAATTGTACACTCTTAGGAAACGATAACAAGTCAGCTTTAAAATATGTTGCTTAGCACAACTTTGTAGGAAAAGCAAAGATGATCCTGGTCGTGAATTTAAGTGTGTATGGTTTGAACAATGGTAAGTATTTAAGGAGAGGGTATACATTTCTTCTAAATAAAAATTTGTTAGCCAAAGTATTTATGACCTGAAATGTCATCTAAATACCTAGATGTACAGTTTGGTTCTTTCATTTATTTTGGGTTTTTGTTTATCTAAGCTCCAATTCATCTAGAGCAGATGGGTGAATTTAGACACCTGACATAAATCTCCCAAGACTTAGTTTCCTCAGTTACTTATGGAAAATTTAAATTTAATACAGCATAAATATTTACATAAAGCAATACATGGGATGTACTAAAAAAACAAAATGCAGTTAAATGCATTGTAAAATAATTAGAATAATGTTTTCAAAGTTGAATTGAAGGGGGTTGTCAGATCCTACATTTTGAAAGTCGTACCAGCAGATCTGGATTTTACAGAATTTAAGAAAATAAAAATAAGAGAACCTTCAGACTGGTGAAATCAATTCAGAGATTTGGGCTTTTGGAATTTGAATACTTGTAGACAACTTTGCAGCAACCTAAGGCTGGCTATTGTTAGGCTTATTTGTACAGATCCTAGCACAGCTGGCCACCGCTGGCCCTGCAGATGAGTCCGCTGCAGTCCCAGAGCTCGATGGCTATGAGTGGCCAACTCTTCTGGGGCCCACCCTGCAGCCGTCTTGGCCCGGATCACCACTCACTTGATAAGTGAGAAGAATCATTGCATCTATGAATGCACTCATTAACCCATAATTTCTTATATTCCCTTCACATTTTCTCTGTCTCTTTGAGAATAGCATGATCCTTGTACTGTCCTTCACTTTGCATCCATGTTTTCTGTATTCTTCACCAATTTCCTAGAAATTTTAGGCTGTGGATTGTTGTGTTTGAACCTTGAAATATGCCTAATTGCTATCATTATAAAGGCAAGAAAGTGAGGTTGTTTTCTGCACTACTTTAATTGCCAGACTGTGAATAAAATATCTAATTTAAGAGATTTTCAGACTCAAATACTCATTTTTATGAAACATATGATTTGAGTAGATTATCATTTTGAAAATAGTTCCTCATTTACAAAATAACCATTACTTTTTTCTGTATATGACTATTTTCCCTGCTGAAGTTGATACTGAAGAATATCTTAACAACAGAAATGTTGTGGAAGGCATTTACCTCATTGCTAAGGTGCAATTTTATAGTATACTTTGTGACAGATGTGGTTTCTAAAATATACCTGTGAATTTCACCTCAGGTCTATTAAACTGAACTCAATTTTTAAGATACTCCTCTATCTCAAGCAAAAGATAAAATACTTAAAAGATATTCTTTTAAGACCAAGAGGATGCAAGTACAATAAATGTTATGCAAATAGAAGGTGACTTTATCTCTCTTTAGTGTTTGGATTTCTATGGCTAGAAATATGCATAGAAATGAAAACAAACCTCACATTACTTATTTAAAGGCTCGAAATTAATATTTCCTTTTTCTTGTAATCCAACTGTTGTTTTAGGGACAGCTATTCTATCTTTAGTTTTATCTTCATTAATACTGTGTCATTTCATTGTATATTTAAAATAGTTTTTAATTCTATGATGTTTGGTGTGAGCAAATCCAATATTTTTTTTCATACCCATAAATCATCTGTCAGTAGCCTCTGAGGTTGTGAGAATCATAATTTCTGGAAAACTGAAAAGCAAGGTGATATCTCCTAGCCACCAATACTTCAATTTTTTACCTGTTTATATGTAAAATGTCAGCACCCAGCCACTCATAAAACAGTTTTTTGTTTGTTTGTTTTTACTATTACTGTTGTGTTAAACAGAGAAAATTTGAATGTAAATTTTGGATGGATACATATGATAGTCAATTAGGGTGTTTGAAAACATACACACAGAGACAAAATAAAACAGCAAAAATCTGAAACATTAAGAAAAAATATATAATTCTACTTTTAAATGTTTAACTCTGAAAAAAAAGAGCAAGTTAGTAGCCCCTGCATTTATTCTAATATCTTTGAGATAAAGGTGTACTTGAACCAACACTTAACATTTGGTAAGCTTGTCTTTTGTCAAACCTGTCCTACCCACACTCTAAAATCTCCAGGGCAAAAACAGACTTAAGGGTGAATGGGAGGTCAGTGTCTCTAGCTTCCCTGAAAACTGATGTTTACAATTTTGTTTCAACAGTTAAAATCCCTTGCTGAATTTTTCTGCATCTTTAAATTGGATCCTAAGAATCAAATAATCAAGTTAAATCATCTATAATTTTATGTATACTTCTTGTCTTATAAGAAGGGACACACATTTGTAGAACGTACCAGACTTTTTCTCCTTAAAGTACACTGTTTCACGATTGGCAATTATATATATACATATATATATACATATACATATATACATGTATATATATATATATATAATAAATGTGATATATATATACACATATATCACATTTTGTGGTGGATGCTGAATTGTTATGTTTTTCTAGCCCACTGAGGAAAGTTTTGAAATAAAATGAATTCAGTGTTTATCTGTTGGTGTTAAAAGGATGCTAATACTCAGAAAATATTAGATGGTGGCTTAAATAATAGTTTCAACAACTTAAATTTTAAGAAACTGTCGATACTACTTTTACATAAAGTATAAATACTTTTTACTCAATAGTTCTGTGAATGAAATTAAATTATCTTACAAACAATCGAAGAAACAAAGAATTACAATTTTCCCTTCAGGGAAAAATATATACCATATTTATATCTTCTGATACAATTAATAATGATTGTCAAGTGATTTTTTTTGAAAAGTGTGTAACACTCACTGAAGGAAAATGAAGAAACTGAAGTCTATATACTTCTTTTGAGTTGGCAGCCATATCGTATGACTCAAAATATTAGAATTCAAACTTGCCTACACTTAGAAAGTTAAGATGAATTATTTTTATCTGGACATTATGGGTATGCAATGATGTTATTTTATTCAGTGCTTTAAAATATTCTAGTTTATTATTTTTATTTTCTATAATAGATTTTTTTCCCTATTTTTAAAACCCACAAAAGCCCATATTTACACTGATAACACTTGAAACTGTACTTAATTTATTTTTTCAAACTGGACAAAATGTCATTAAAAATCATCAGTCTGCCTGCCCTGCCCCTGGAGCATGCTGACAGTGATTGAGACTGGGTGTGGTGGCGTGCACCTGTAATCCCAGCACTTGGGAGGCTGAAAACAGGAGAATCACTATGGGTCCAAACTCCGTAGTGAGACCTGTAGACACTGTAGACCCTGTACTAAAATATGTAAAAAAGAAATCATCAATCATCAACATGTGTTAAGACATGTATTTGTTTTACCTACTGAAGTGATGCCCTAGGATGACATGTCTGTACAAAATACACTTGTTCTCATTTTAAGACAGGACTTTTGATGACCCTAGGAGAAGACCTGTTTGGTTGCCTAAACTGTGTGATTTACATTTTCTTAAGAAATAATATTAAACTGTAGAACTGGTTGAAATTCCTCAGAAAATAATCACCTCTAGAGATCCTGCTAAATTATGAAAAGCTCTAATATCTTAGCTACATCACGTTTTTGCATGTAAAAAAAATCTATTAGAGAAGTCAGCTACAACATGAAATAAATTGCATTTATTTTAATTGAAAAAGATAGCTAAAAACTCTCTGTGGGTTATTGGAACAGTACAAGAATACAAGGTGCCTTTATTAACAAAACATTAGTAAAACAAATGGTGGAAGCAAAAGCAGGCTACAAAACTGAAGGGCTCTTGATCGCCTTTGCCTTAAACATGTTACAGGTTAATATGCCACAGTTGATAAACGCTGCAAAGTGTAAGTTAGCATTTGCCAATTTAATTTTAAACATTCTCCTGCACCCAGAGCATCATGGAAAATATGTATAGGTATGGGAAAGGGTCCCTCGTTCCGGTATCACAGTCTGGTTGTCACATAGTCGTCGTGGGCGACTGTGTCTGGGAGGCTTAAGTCATAGTCTGTGCTGGAGTCCTCGTCCTTCTCGTGCTTCTCCTTTGGTATGATGGGCACAGTGTCCTCCACCACCACCTTGTCTGACTTGAACGAACACACTCTCTTGCCTACCTGCAAGCCCAGTGTGTCCACATTCCTTTCTTTATGGTCTACTAACACACACTGTTCACTGAGACCGGGGATGCTCAGGTCGCCCCGTGAAGCTAATCCTCGGGACTCCAGCTGAATATTTCTCTCAAGTGGTCCCGCGGCCTGTTGACGAGCAACTTCTTCTGAAACAGAGAAGATTGGGTTTGCGTTTTGCGCAGCAGCGTTTTGTTTTGATCGTCTATGAAACAACCCGAAGTTTTTGATATCAGCTACAAAATTCACTCTCCTCTGCTTCTCCCTGGGCGGCTCGCGCACCGCCAGCGCCAGCGCGGAGCCGTTGCTTAGGCTCTGTCTCTCGGAGGCAATGGCTGCTGACCTCGGGTGGATCAGGGTGGTTAAATCAAAAAGGCTGAACTGCTTTTTCTTGTCCTTGCCATTACCTTCATTGTCACTCTTCTCGTCTGAGTCCGCGGAATTCGAGGACTCCTTGCTGGCGTTCGCAGACGGGGCGGAGCAGAGCTGGCTTCCTCGGAGCAAGCCCAGAACTTCAAAGCGGAAGCTAGAAATGTCTTGCTTCAGTTCCTAGACGAAATTCAAAGTGATAAATTAGGCTGGGACTCAAATGAACCTTGGGGAACAGCACCGTCTAATTCCAGGTCTAGGTGTGCAATGCGTCCACTCCATTTTATGAACCGAGAAGATTCTGCACCACTGTGGTTTTACTTAGGATTTCGAGTTCCTTCTCTGGAACTCGAGATTCAATATCATTTTTTTTTGCAACCGCAGAAATCCAATTATTTAGTTAAGTGAGTCATTTTACTTTAAGAGACAGGTTCGAAGGGAGGAGACCACCAAGAAAACCACCTCCAAATTGAGGCTGAAAAATTCATTGCTCAAAGGTATAAGAGAAATGGAAGAATATGGGAAAAGTTTAACGGGAAGCAATCTGTAAGGCTGAGAAGCCGACATAGACCTTGGAGTCAGAGTCCTGCAAAGTTCCTCAACAAAGTCACTGATGGTTCCTGGGAGGGCAGGTTCCACTTTATTTTATTTTGGATTTCTCTTTATAAATAAAAGTTTGTATTATTAAAAAAATTGCTTCTCTGAGAAAGCATGAAGTGATCTGACATCAGATGAATATTTTCGAGCAGTATTTATAACTGCATTCCCAAAGAAAGGTCCTAGACTCAACCATTCTGTGTTGCACAGGGTCCTTCTGTTGATTCAGTTTTGCAATTTACTTATTTTTATGTAACAGACTACTACTTTTTTTCCCCTTTGGCATATTTAAGATTTTCCCCTGTAAAGTAATTCTATATTTTTCTCTGTAAAGCAACCCTACATTTTACAAAATGTGTTTTTTTTTATTTGTTTATTAAATCTTATTTACCCTAAGGCATTCTTCCAGAATCTCTGAACATTTATGTAGTAGAATAACAAAGCTAACTTCTCTATATTTTCATCTTATAGTATGTCCTATGTTCTGTTTTTTTCTTGTGAAGGAATTTTAAAAAGAAGAAACTCAAGTAGAAACATGAAATTTATATTACAGTTAAACTCACATCTTAAGTTCCCTGCTACTAAAGTGTTTTGAGTACCCAGAAGGCTTTGCTGCTCACTTGTTGGTTATTAAATGTTTCAAATACAGAAACCATGATGAAATGTCAAATGCAAAAGCTCAGTGAGCATAGCGTTGCCAGGATCAGTGATCCCGAGTGCCAGGAGGTAAAAGGCCAAGTTAAGTCCCCTTGACATTTTGGGTTAAGTATGTCTCAAAACAACTTGAGAAGAAATTTCATCACTTACTTAAAAAAAAATTCAATAAAACTTTAAATTAAAAAACAAAAAACAAACCAAAACAAAAAACCAAAAAAACAGAAGGCACCCAGGCCTGCTAGAACACATGGTTGATTTTCCAGCACTGATTCTAAATGTGCTGTGTCTGGTTCTTTATCTGGCAGATTTCGCTTTTCATTGTGTTGAAAACAAAAGTGGTTACCTTAAAATTCTCCTCTGTCAGGCCTTCTTCAGTTTTAGCATCTCTGATCATGGCCGCCACGTAGCGCTTCACCAGGTTCCTCATAACTTCCTGAGGCATTTAGAACAACAGTATTGAAGCTCAAGTCATACAGAGGATTTTTCTAATGAATCAATTTTAAAAGGGGACTGTCTTATTTGAATTCAAAATTCAAGATACAACCCTGTATAACTTACTTGATATTGGTGATGTCTTCTCAAATTATCAGCAGCTCGCCTCTGAAAAGGAAAGGGGCATTTCTTTTTCAATTATACTGATGTATAGCCATTCTGAAAAATAATACTCTATTATTGTGTTTCAAGATTGTGTTATCTTGGGCTGGTGAGATGGCTCAGTGGTCTAAAGCACCTACTTAGAACAAGCTTAAGCCAAGC
>NDGM011256959.1:3683-17839 GCA_002564305.1 Octomys mimax
ACCACATGCCAGCCAGCCCCGCCCCCTGGTGGGCTGAGCTGGCCAGACACACACACACACACAAATAAAAACTTAAAAAAAATAACAATAACAACAATAATAATAATGTTTATATCAGCACAGTTCACAGTAGCTAAATCAGAGAAGTGGCCCATATGCCTATCAAGAGATGAACAGATAAAGAAAATGTATACAGGAATGCTATTGATTTCTGAGTGTTGACTTTGTATCCTGCTGTTACTAATTTCTTTTAGGTCACTGAAAGGAATAGTTAAGTGTTTCTATTGTTTGATAAGTCTTCCATGTGTATACCTGGTAATCTGAGTAACTACTTTCAAAATAACAATTGCAATATAGTAACCATTGTTAACTTCCTATTATCTTGTTTTGAAATTTTGTATTTTTTATTGTCTTTAAAATAAAAATATTAAAAAAAGAAAATGTGGTATGTATACAAAATGGAGTAATACTCACCCATAAAGGGTAAATTTGAGTCACTTATAGGAAAAATTGATGGATCTTAAGAAATGATACTAAGTGAAATAAGTCAGACAGAGAAGGAGGATAAATATCAGAGAAATATTAAGTAGACTTTTTTTTTTTTTTTTTTTGCGGAACTGGGCATTGAACTCAGGCGCTTGCGCTTGCCAGGGAAGAGCTTATTCCACTGAGCCATCTCCCTGGCCCCTAAACACTTTTTTTTTTTTTTTTTGTGGAACCGGGGATTGAACTCAGGCCCTTGCGTTTGCCAGGAAAGTGCTTATTCTACTGAGCCATCTCCCTGGCCCGAGAGAAATGTTAAGAAAAGCAAGGAGACTTTGGAGATGGCAAAGGAATTTAGGAAAGAGACAATAAGGGAAGGCAGCAGATACAGGGAGTAAAAATTTAAAAAATGTGATATGTAGATGTATCAATCCCCCAAACTGACTATAATCACTGTATATCACAAACATACCAGTAAAGAATTTTGAAAAAAACTCTATGCTTGTCACTTTACTTTTTCTGGGCCTCGTTTCCCTATTATACAATAAATTGTTTTGACTATACCTCTAAAGTTCTATTTTAAACTTCCTATGATTCTTTATTTCTGTGCTGAGAATCAAACCTCATGTATACTAGGCAAACATTCTACCACTGAACTATACCATCAGCTCTAGGATTCTTTTTTTTTAACTCTTCTAGATATCTACCTGAGAAAACTAATACAGAGATTAAAGTGTATACTTATTTTTGAAGATTTCATTTATTATATTTAACTTTTTCTTAAAGTAACCATTTACTTTGGCATATCCAGAAACCTTTGAGAGTGAAAGGTATGCGTTAAATAAGGATTGTCTCAAATAAACTGTAATATCTAGATACCCAACCTATAACGTGTGTGGTTCTGCTAACTGCACTATTGGTCAAAGAAGAGTTATCTGTTTATCAGATGTAATTTCTCTTCATAGTTTCCCTGTTTTATTTTGTTTTCTTTTCATTTTTTTACAGATCCACTGTGTGTGGAAAGTAACAGAACATCATGCCAACAATCTCCAGCCAGTAAAAAAGGGATGTTCACTGATGATTTACATAAGCTGGTGGATGACTGGACAAAGGAAACTGTAGGAAATTCTCTTATTAAACCAAGTTTAAACCAACTTAAACAAAATCAACAAAAATTAGAGATGGAAAACTGGAACAAGGTATATGAAGTAAGTTGTTTATACTCTATCCTCTTTATGAGTACTAAAACCATAAAAATTGATTTTACTTAGGCCAGTGCTTACAGTTATTATAAGAAAACTGGGTGTGGTGGTGCACACTTGTAATCCATCACTCAGGAGCCTGGGGTAGGAGGATTACCGTGAGTTTTAGATCATCCTAGAGTATGTAGTAAGTTCAAAACTAGCCTGTACTAGAGTGAAATACTATCTTAAGAAACCAAAAAGGAAAAAACAAAAAATGTAGTCAGTATGAAAAAAATGGTGTGACTTTATTACATAAAGAATCCATGTCTATATTTGCCTTTCTTTTAACCCAGAGATCAGCAAGCTTTGAGAAGGGTCTAGATAGTAATATTTTAGATTTTCCAAGCTAGATGGCTACAACTAGTCAGGTCTAGTGTAGTGTAAAAACAGTGTTTGATAATATGTAAGCAAATGGCTTTATACCGTTAATTATTTTATGAAAAGATGTGAGCCACAGTTTGTTGACCCTTTTTTTAGACTATTCTGTAAGCTATCCTATGTTTCACATCAGCATTACAGTAAGTTATCTTAGTTATCTTTGTTTAGTATTTAAAAAAAAAACTTTAAGGGCTGGCCAGATAGCTCAGTGGACTTAAAGGGCCTGCTTAGGCAGAGTGCAGTGGCCAGGGTTCGATCCCTGGAGTGCTGTGCTGGCTCTGGCCCCACCCCCAGGGCATACTGAGATGGCGATTGAGATGAGGTGTGGTGGCATGTGCCTGTAATCCCAGCACTTGGGAGGCTGGACACAAGAGGATCAGTATGAGTCCAATTTATGTAGTGAGACCCTGAGCACCCTGTAGACCCTGTACCAAATACATAAAAAAATTTTAAAGCTACATAAGCCAAAATAGGGGCTAGGGAGATGGCTCAGTAGAATAAGTGTTTCCCTGGCAAGCACAGTGGTCTGAGTTCAATCCTGGGTTCCACCAAAATAAAAAAAGAAGAGATCCCTAGTTATTCTAAGTAGCTTTAGTCAAGCATATGTCCAATTGAAATGCAGAAAGAAAGATGTCCATGATGTATTCTGCAGTGGAATGAAGGCAGGTATATGGAAGAGCATATATAATATAATATATAAAATATACATATTAGATATATGTTTATATGCCTAGACAGATATGAAAATGCTGGATGGTGGGAGTTAAGCCTTGCTTTACTTTGTACTTTTGTATTGGTAAGTAACAATTTTTCAAAATAAGTAAACCTCTTAAAATGATAAGGCTTAGAATCTCAACCCTCATAATTGAAAAATATGTGTCTGTTGTGTTTGTGTACATGCATGTGTGTTTATAGTTTTAATAGTTTTATTTAATAGTTTATTAAAGAAAGTATGAAAATACATTTATTGTTAATACTGAATAAAAAATTTCAAATGCTAGATTTCTCAAGCTAGTAAGCAAAATATTTGCTTGTGGGCTCTCTGTATTTAATTGCTGGGACTGATTGATACACAGATAATATCAATATTGTAAAATTTGGAAGCCTTTAGAGTCAGATTTCAAGACGCAAATATATTTGTACTGCCAAGTGAGAGACCCTCTGAGTAATGTATGAATGGAAGCTTTTATTGAATAGTCAGGTGGTAGTTAATGCAGTATAAGGGAGGAGATTTAGAATAAGGGAAAAGAGAAAATGGTGTGTATGTAAAAGTGGTGAAGATCTTTTAACAGCCTGGTGTAGGGAAATCTATAATCCCAGGTAGGAGGAGCACCATAAATTCAAGGCCAGCCTGCCCTATCTCATTCTCCCTCCCCCCAAAAACGATCTTGTAGCAAACTTGGGTTCCACTGTCAGCTCAGTCTTTTACCAGTTGTGTCACCTTAAAAATGTCATTTGATCACTTTTTTGCCACATTTTTTGTCTTCTAAACAGGGATAATACCTACCTTGCAGGATTACCACGATGATTAACTGTAAAGCAGTATCTTTAGAAGTGTTACATGTTAGGTACCTTATATAATTGATTATATCTGTGTGGAGAGCCCATCTCACTAATTTTTTTCATGTTACTATACTATAGCCTTACATAGACATTTTTGCTGCACAGCAATCATGTACCAAGATGTTTACTGTGGCCAAGCCCTTTGCTAGACATAGGTTGGTTTTTTTGTTGTTTTTTTGTGGAATTGGGGCTTGAACTCAGGCCCTTGTGCTTGCTAGGGAAGCGCTTATTCTACTGAGCCATCTCCCCAGCCCCCATAGACATAGGTTTGATGGTACATTCAAGTATGGTTCTTATCCTTATACTCCTGTAAGACAGACATTAACATACTTGCATAAAGAATATAACATTGCAACTGTTATAGGACCTGCCAAAGAAAGCTAAAGGATGATACCATGTACATTAAGGGAAATTTGACCTAGTAAAAGGAAGTCAAGGAAAGCTTCCATAAGAAAAGTAATGATTGAGCCAAAATCTGAAGAATGAGTAGTTGTTAATTAGGTGAGAGGGAAAAGAATATGATTCCAGGCAAAAAGCACAACACTTGCAGAAAGGAACTGAAGACCAATTTTGCTGAAGTGAAGAGAGCAAAGTGTCTATGCACAATTGAATCTAAAGTAGATAGACAGACTAAGTGTCTGCTTAATCAAGCACAGGGACCGGGTTTGATCCCTAGCACCACATGCCATGCCAGCCCTGTCCCCCGGCATGCTGAGCTGGCAACAGAGTCCAGGCATGGTGGCGTGTGCCTATAATCCCAGCGCTTGGGAGGCTGAAAACAGGAGGATCACTACGAGTTTGAGCTGCATAGTGAGACCCTGTACAAAAATAAAGTAAAATAAAATAAAGTGGATAGAGCCGGGCATGATAGCACATGCCTGTAGTCCTGGCACTTGGAAGGCTTTGGCAGGAGGATTGCTGTGAGTTTGAGGCCAGCCTGAGCTATATGTGGAGACCCTATCTCAATAAAACAAGAGATAGACAAGGTCTTCAATGTGGTAATAATAAGGAATTTTTGCTTTTATTTTAAGAAAATGGATAACAATTGAAACCCTTTGGAATTCATTCACAAGAGAAGACTTGTGGACTTTATTTTTTTTAAAGATCACTCTGCTTGGAGAGATATGGCAGGATGGGGGTAGGTAGGTAGATGTTAGTCTACCATATCAGGGGAAGCTAAATTGAAGAGAAGTAAACAAATATCAAGAAATATTAACAGACAAGATTTGGTGATGGAATGGCTGTATGGCAGAGGGGAGATGTTAAGGCAAGGTTTCTGCCTTGTATAACTGGATACTGTTGCAGTCAATGAGATGGAGCATCTGGCCAAACTGTTTGGTAAGAGAAGATTGCATATTTGGTTTTGAGCATTTAAATTGGAGATGCCCTTGAAATACTCAAGAGGCGATTTATAATCTTTCTAATTCAGTCTTTCTAAGAATAAAAATTGTTTTAAGAAGTATTGTTGATAAAATGAAAATGCCCATTATAGAATTTAATTAGTACAAACAAGTACAAATTATAAAATATTTTCAAATTCTTTCAGCCAGAAATAGTTGTCATCACCTTTAGAGAAACATTACTTTCAGTGGCACTGGCAAAATAGTTTAGTGGAGTAAAGCGCCTGCAAGCAGGTGCAGGGGCCAAGGGTTCAATCCCCAGGTCTGCCGTGCCGGCCCCACCCATGGGGCACACTGAGATAGCCGTTGAGACTGGGCGTGGTGGTGCGCGCCTGTAATCCTAGCTCTTGGGAGGCTGTGAACAGGTAGATCACTATGAGTCCAATCTAGTGGTGAGACCCTGAACACCCTGTAGACCCTTCTAAATTACACAATACAAACAAACAAAAAATTACTTTCTATGTTTATATATGGGCATGTAGAAAAATAAACTGTATAAAAATGTGATCATAATCTATGTGCTGTTTTGAATAAGAAGTATTAAATTTAGTTATACTTTAACAGAAAAAAAACACTGATATGAAGAACAGATTGTTCAGCTTTAAATGTTTTTTCACTTCAAGAGATACTGTCATTCATTTTGGGGTCAAGTTAAAAACCTTTACCCTAACTTAAGTTGAAAGTTTAGTTTATACCTGACAATTCAGTTTAGAATATTAGAACTAAGCATTTGAGATGACAAGAGGATTGTTTGCATTCATTAGAGATATTTCTATGTATATGAGACTTTTATAATTAATACATAGGTATTATACACTATAAGAAGAATCACACAGGAATAAATTTTCTCAGTGCTGCCAAAAATTGTCTCATCTTTAGTTTAATTTTCTAAGAATGTAACAGATGTCAGACTTTAAGGTAGTGAGTAGAAGAAAATAAACAGTGAACACCTACTATATTCCAGTTTCTTTCCCCAGTGGTACAATAAGTCACACTTCTCGGTATCCAAAAATTGTGTATTAAGGGTTATTCAGTATATGGCACTATATGAGAGCATTCCAAGAACTTGCAGAAAGAAGTAAAATGAGAAAACTACTATTAACACTAGGAGAAAGTAAAATCTAAATAGAAATTTAGTAATGGTCTTGGAATTGGTTAGAACTATGTTCAAATCCTTTTATCATATTAACTTGCTTAGTGCTATTGGGTTAGCTACCAGTTTTAAACTTCTGTTTTCCCCTCTGAAAATGCCTACAAAGCAAGGCAAGGTAGTTATGAAAATGAACTGAAATGCTTAGCACACAGAAATTTACTTTTGAAATTGTAGCTCATAATAATAATGAGAATTACTAAGCCAAAAAGAAGGGGAAGGAATTAAATTGATAAAAGCATATATTAAATAAACTGATCTTTTGTTTTTATTTTTGTTTTTGTTAGACTACTCCATCTACTATGGGCTACACACCAACATGGATTTCTTCTCTCTCCCAAATCCGTGGAGCTGTCCCAACTTCCTTGCCACAAGGACTCCCACTCCCTTCATTTCCTGGGCCATTATCATCATACGGAATGCCCCATGTTTGTCAGTATAATGCTATGGGGGGCACAGGGTATCCAGTACAGTGGGTAGGAATTTCAGGAACAACACAGCAGTCTGTAGTAATTCCTGCCCAGCCTGGGGGACCATTCCAACAAGGGTTGACTTTGCAGGCCTTTCCAGCTCCAGTGCAGAATCCACCTACAATCCCTCCTGGTCCCAAATGAATCAGAGTGTAGAGAATGAAGAAAAGTTTTTTTCACAATTATTTTCAGAATAACTGAGATCTTAAAGTTTCTTCTTCTTGAGTTCTACATTTTCTCTCATTTGAATTTACTTTCAACTATTTTGTTGTTCCAGTGTGGTATTTTATATAGTTCATCATTCTGTAGAAATTTCCGGTTTGCACATAGAACACTGCACACCAAAATGTTTTTTCACTTCAAATCCTATCCTCTTTGATACTTGATTTTTTTTTAAAGAATACTGTTCAGAATGCTTTAATAAGCTCAGCTTGAGCTTTACCATTTCTAGGATACTTCCCATGCACTGCTGAGAAGCCCCCATTATTAACTGTTGTTATCTGCAGCTGGATGATACTTTTCTTTAAAATATGTAAAAATTACTTAGAGTGATTCTCCCCAAACATGGATGAAGTGAGACCCTCTAATAGATGGGGTCTTCTGGGATTCTTCATATGAGTATCTTCAGTTTACCTTTCACAGCAGGCAGAGTAACTTACTACAGGAAATGTTTTTGGTGTATAAAACTAGAATAACTGTCAACTAATACATGAGTCCTTTTTAATGTGATTTTCTTCCTGTCATCACAGCAGAAAGAGTGAAGCCTTGTTTTGAGTGAGGAAAAGGAAAAAAACAGAACTGTAACAGTTCCTTGATTCTACAGATATGGTAGCTTGCTTTAGAATTTTGGTAATAATTCAAAGCAGCTATATCTTGTTTCTCATGTGCATTGCTTTTGAGCACCTGAGAAGTGTTGTTTAGCTTGCATTCTTTTTCCAGGGGTATACTGCAACTAGTATGAATCTCATTTGGGAGGTATCCTTATATGCCTAACAAAGGGGATTCAAGTTACACCTCTGTTGATCCATTTTTCTGCAATGAAATATACTTGACACAGTGGGTTTTGTAAAGTTTTGAGATTGACACAAAAAAAAAAACACTGGCTTTACAGGGTTCTAAGAAATGTGGGGTATGAACCCCTGCAGTGAGATAGTGGAACCTAGAAAGATACTATTTAAGTTGCCTGTAGCTTTTTTGGGTTACCTTTTTTTGGTTATAATTCCTTATTAGTTTATAGTGTCTTAGATGATTTTAGATCATAGATTGAGTTTGGCAGCCTCTTTAGAATCAAGAGAGATCACTGTCAAGTTGCACTTTACTGGGTTTTATCCAGTTTTAGGAGGAAAGGAGGCAATGTCAAAATGTACACCTTTGGTTTTCTAAAAGGTTAACTGAATATTCTTAAATGCTATTCACAAGGTTACCTAGTTCTCAGTCTGTGAAACCCAAATAGAATTCTTAAATGGTATTTTTTGGCTGCCACATACATACACATGTTCAAGCTACTTATCGTCCAACTTTGTGAAGATTTCAAGGTTTTTTCCAGAACATGTTTACCTAATTGGGAGTTCTGTCTTCTAGTGAATACTTCAAATTGTTGCTCAACATTGCTAACAGATTTTCCTCCATGTTCCTCTAAAAATTATATCGCACAGGATAGCCAGGTAATGAGGAAAACTTAATGGGTGTACTTCTTTTTTCTTTTGCACAGTCTACTTTGTAACATTCATTGGGCAGCATTTTGACAGTCACTATTGATAAGAGGCATTTTTTTCATAAAATAGCCTTTATTTTGAATGAGTCTTCCCAAATTTTACATGTGGAATAATTTTCATCTACATTATTGGTTTGCAAGTTGAAGTGATTTTAGGACATTAGTGTAATGCACATCCTTATTTTGTGGTTTTTTGATGTACACAAAAATGCTCCTAAAACCCATAGTTCTTTAAATTTGTGTTTCATTATAAGAGTTGGCTCTGTGTAACTACACTGAGATATATATCCTATATGGTGAAAACACTACAGGTTTTAGGACCTTTTTTCTCTAGTTACAATCTTTAAAAACAGTATACCCCAGGATGAAAAGCTCTATGGATGACATGTACAATTAATTACATTTAATAATGGCTGCTCTACATCATACGTTCTAAATTTTGTCATCACTTGTTTACATATAATTCCTCATTCTTGTTTGCCTGCAGACTTTTGCAGTGCCTTGTAATACTGAGAATCTTTTCAGGTTTTTACTGGAAAGAAAAGTACTCTTCTAAAGTTTGAAGATGGTGAATAGTATACTGCTGTCTCCATGCTGACAGCAGTAGCTGGGTTAGCATATATGTTATGTATACATTATGTATATATAACATGTATACATTTAAAAATACAGAAAAATGTGAGTTTGTGCAGAAATGAAGAAAACCAAGTTATTAATATTGCTGTGGGGGGGTTACATTTTCCATTACTTAAATATTTCATTCAGATTTGAGCTGAGTATTGGCTAGTTTTCTACCTAGGGGTTTTGCATTATTTCATATGTTTCCTAAGTCATATAATAGTGCTGTTTTCATCCTTGCCTTAGGTATTTTTCATCCCCCCAAAACAAATAATTCCTGAGATAAAGCTTAGAAATTCCTTTCTTACTTGACAGGGCCTACTATGTAAAAGGGCCTTCTACTCATTTCCAAAAACACACAAAACTATCTTTTTAATTTTCTTGTAGGACAGAAAATGCTTGTACTTTAGCCATCCTGTTTATGAAATTTATTTGGGGGGAATACTCTGTATGTCCAGACACCATGTTTACTTCTCAAAGTGCAAGTCTGATGAACAGTACTGTATCTTCATATGTGGCAATGTGTACATTGCATCATGAAGTACCTGCTGCTATGTCTGTGAAGTTGGGTATAACATCATAAAAATATAAAACCAGTGTTGGTGTAAGTCTAATTAAAATAACCATATGTATATTTTTCTGTTTTTATCCCTTTGTTGCTAGTTTTATATCAAGCATGAGTTCTTACAGTTTGACAGCAAATTTATCTGTGAACATTTAAAAGGCACTTTTCTGCTGTGAATTTTGGATTGAGTGTAGATTTATCATTTTAGAACTCCAAATTTAATTCCAGTCCAGTTACTTTTGTTTATCTACCTCATTTTCAGTGCTGTTTTGGATGCACAAGTAAACACTGCCTGTGAAACTTGCTTTTTTGCCTTGATTCTCAGTATTCTTTCATATTATAAATCTGGCTTTCCTCTTTGTCCCAGCATTAAACATGAGCTTGACTTAACAGGGACATCACTTTGCCATCAATCTATGTTTAAGTGATGAGAGCTAGGTGCCTATGTAAAGTAAATTTAGGATATTTGGGAATGGCAAGCACAGAAATAAATTAATTGGTTGCAATATAGGACTTAATTGTAGGATTTAGTTCTAAAATAAACAGATGGTTAAAATGTACCTAAATTAGACAGTCCAGTGCCTGTAACTTTGCATATTTTTTTATTAGAGATGCATTTCTCATCTCTGTGCCTAAAGGGCTATGGTTTGAAATTGCTTTAACTACTACAGTGAAATATTTGACAAACACTACAGCAATGATCTGTCATTCAATGTACTAGCATACTTCTAGGTCTTTTCAGTGATATTTTGCTACCTTAAAATGGCTGAATGCATTTAAGTTGAGTTGTACTTGGTGGTGAGGGTTTTGTATAATTATCTAATTTCTAAAATTTATAGAGGCATTAACTTTCTTCTTTGCTGTATTCTTCAAGCAGTGAAAATGCATCCCCCCAAAAACTCAGCAAATGTTTGTAACCAGATGTTCCTTGTTTCACACGTTTACTGTGTAACACTATAGCATATTTAATATTCGTAAAACTGTATTTCAGTCATAGTGCATAAATACATTCCTGAGGCATATTTTCCATCAGTTTGGGATTCAATTACTTTATACTTCCATTTGGTTCAGAAAATAATTGAGCCATTTGAGGTTGTATCTGGGCCATTTTTCTGGAAGAGTGTTTTTTCTTTTTAATCTGTAGCTTATTGTGGGCTCCTACAAAAAGAGTGTGTAGAAAAGGCCATTGATTTGGTGAATGTAACTTCTAGGTTTAAATTTTTAGCTACATATTAGAAAATGTAAACATTCAAACCTGCTAAAATTCTTCTGAATTGAAATTAGTATGAAAATTGTATGGAGCCAAGGGCTTTTAGGTCACACTGGAAATAATCTTTATAAGAAAAATAGACACAAACATTGGTCAGAGACCTTGATAGCCAATTTAGAAAGGGGTCTGAGGCAGTAACAAATTACACTAAAATTAGTTTTAGCTGAGATAGCTGGAAGAGTGTATAAATGAACAGGTCCAATTCTGGAAGGTTTTCTTTTAATTAAAAAAAGCAACTAAAGGGTTAAAAGTCAAGAAAAAAGGGAAGAAAGAAACTGGGCTGTGAGACAAAAAAATGTGCCATTGTGAAATAAATTCCTAAATATCCGTTTATCATCCTTCTAGATTTTTTTAAATTGCATTTCTTTAGTGCTATAAGTTAAGATTTGAGATTAAGATTCGTGGTCCAGCACATAACCTCGGCAGATATAGTGACTAATCAGAAAGTACAGTTCTTTAAGGTCTTTCATGCTCAATCACCTAAAGCTATAATTTGTTTGATATGAATATTAAGCATGTAGACCTAATGCAGCATGGGAGCCACTCAGGAAGTTTATGCAACTGATAAACTTTCATGCATAGTTTACTCTGAAGTATGCAGAATTTCAGCCACTTTTCTACACTTAACATTTAGTTGTATATGTGAACTCTCCTTTCTTAATTGGGGAATGTAGCATTATATAGAATGTTGTTAAATTTAATTTTAGTCCTTTTGACATTAACTTTTTTTTTTTGGGGGGGGGGATAAACCAAGTGATCTGCCTTTCAGCAATAGTCTGATTTTGGTTCTCTGAAACTGTGATTTTTATTTCATTTGTACTCAACCATTGTTAAGTATTTTGTTTTGTTTCCTGGAAATTTTGTTTTGAAACGGAAAATAAAGGCTGTGTTAAATGACTATGTTATCTTATTAAAATGCTGTCATAATTACTGCAATAATCTGGTTTAACATGGTTCCTTATTTACCAAATATAATTTAATAGTTTTATGAAATTTAGTCTTATACATTGTTTACCTAAAAAAAAAAAAACATGACTAAGTCACATGTTACTGTTTGATTCACAGTTCCTACAGATTTTCAGTTGGGCCTGTTCTCCACATTCCCAAAGGAGCCATAATTGTAATCTACTGTGTTAGCTAGGAGTTTTGATTATGATACTTTTAATTTATGGGACAGTCTTGTATGATAGGTCTGTCTTTTACTACCTCTACAGAACAAATTTTAAGGATCAGTGAAAATAGAGTTTATTAGTGTCACACAATCCTAAATGATGAAGCCTGGATCCAGACCAAGGTCTGAATTTGCAGCTCATGGGAAAAACTCAGGTCATACTGACTCTCATATGTACTGTACACATAATACTATAATTTAAGTACATTTAGAATAATTGGGGCTGAAGATATAGCTCAGGGCCATAAGTGCCTGCCTGGCAACCTCAAGGTCCTGAGTTTGATTCCTAGTACCAAGAAAAGAAAAATTTTTTAATCTAATTTTTTAAAAATGTATTTAGTACAGAGTTGACGAGTCTCACTACACAGATTGGACTCATAGTGATCCTCCTGTTTTCTGCCTCCCAAGCACTGGGATTACAGGCACATGCCGCCAGGCCCAGTCTCAGTTCTGTCCCAGCTGACCCTCGGGGCAGGGCCAGCACATCATGCCAGGGATCAAACCCTGGTCCTGCGCCTGCCTAAGCAGATGCTTTAGTCCGCTGAGCTATCTGGCTGGCCCTTTTTTAAAATCTTAATTGATTCATTTTTATACTTTTTACATATCTTTTATGAAATTGTGTCCATTGTTTCTTTTAGAATGTCCCACGGGTGTAAACTTACTGTGGAGTACTTCCTCTCACGCACTGCACTTATGGTTTATCTTTAGAAAAAACTGTTCATTTGGGAGTTGAAGATGTGGCTTGGTGGTAGACTACATGCCTAGCATTGACTGGGCCCTGGGTTCCATCCTGTACACTAAAAAATTAGAAAAATACACATTTCAAAATATTCCCACACCTTGTTTAGCAGTCTAAAATGAGTTGAGAAATGTCATACTGAGCCAGCTGTCTTGATCATTTGATAATTGATATAGAAGAACTGTACATGTTCAAAGAATCCCTGAGGGGAAATAATAGGCCTATTAGAAATATTCAAGGTGTAGGCATGGTGGCACATGACTGTGCCTGTAGTACCAGCTACTTGGGAGGCTGAGGCAGAAAGATCACTGCATCTAGGAATTGATAGCCAGTTGGGTAACATAGTGAGGATCTAATCTTTTTTTAAAAATAGCCCAATGTAGTCCGACACAGTTGTAATCCCAGCACTCTGCTGAACTGAAGCAGGAGGACTGCAAATTCAAGTCTAGCCTGGGCAACTTAGTGACTTGTTGAAATCCTCTCAAATAAAAATAAAATTATCTGAGTAAGTAGCTTACTGCAAAGGCCCTGGATTGAATCCCACAACCTGGGGCAGGGCTACAATCTGTATTCTAGAGAGTGGGGCAGTAGGATGGGTTAGAAATTCAAGGTCAGCTAGGCCATGTGGAAGACTTCATTGTCTCAATAAAAAAAAAAGCTGTAGATTAGATGAGGCTTTTTTAAAACTAATATTGTAGTACTGGGGATGGAGTCCAGGACTTTCACACTGAGCTACATCCCCAATCCCTTTTATGTTTTATTTTGAGACAAGGTATCACTAAGTCACTAAATTGCCCAGGCTGGGCTTGAATTTATGATCCTCCTGCCTCAGCCTCCAGGATACTGAGGTTACAGGCATGTACAACTGCACCTGGCTAGATGAGGGTTTAATTATTATCTTGAATTACTGACCCAGTGACTTCAGGCATTCTATCTTAGGTGATCCCGAATTAGGAAGCAACAAGATATGTAGAGGAACAAATGTTTTTTGAGTCACAGATATTTTGAGCCTCTATTTTCTCATTTATAAAATGAGATGATAAATGACATATATGAAAACATTACCTATGTCCTTAATTGGCTAGTTTGCTTATTATTAGATATTGTTGGTGGCTTCCACTCTAAATTTGCACTTGAGAAATAGTCTAGAAATAGCTCTGATTACTTCAGTTAATTTTAGATACCTTTTGGAGTATAGGAGCCCTATATTTTGTGAACTTAGGAAAAGTACTTAATGTTCCAGCTATAATATCCTTTACATAAAGTATAGCTACCTCATGGGGGTTATGTTGAGAATGAATAAAGAATCATACAAACGGCTTAGCATTGTGCCTGCTACATAATAGGTTTGCTCAAATCATGGTACCCACTACTCAAGGGACTTTATTCTC
>NDGM011256961.1:1719-27116 GCA_002564305.1 Octomys mimax
GCTGGCTGGCATGTGGTGCTGGGGGATTGAACCGCGGTCCGTGTGCTTTGCTTAGCTTAGCTTAGCTTGTTCTAAATAGGTGCTTTAGACTACTGAGCCATCTCACCAGCCCCAGAACAGTATACATTTAAAAAAATACAATTTTGAGGGCTTTTCTTCTTCCAAGTTTTCTGGCTTATCCAATGATCAGTAGAACATAATCTACTGTGTTTAGTCATAGTAGTGTTGAAGAATTGCAGTTCACTTGATTTAGAAGCAACTTTGATGATGAAAAGTTTGCATATGTGTGTATTTTTACATTTTTATACCTATGTGCCTTGGTTTCAGCTGAGATAGGAAATGGCAGTAACAAGACACTCTTACAGAAATCTTGTTTCTGTAGACGGCTCAGCCTTGCCAGAAACCGCGAGGCAGTGGAAACATCACGAGGAAGCTTGTCCGTGCAAGACTCCCAGACCGATTACCAGACCGAGGACGTTCCCAGAAATTTAGCTTGAAGCAGTCCTGTAGACCTTAGGAAGCAGATCCAGTCCTGCCCAGCGTCACCTGTTGCTAATTATAGTTACCTGTGATGTCCCAGTGATTCTGTGATCACCCACACCCACATTTATTTAGAAGTTTTGCCTGATGCGCTTCTGAAATACATTTTTGTTTAAAAACTGGTATATTTCTCTCTATGCAAATTATACTACAATATCCGTAACATTTTTTCCATGACATTTTGAATCTGCAATATCCATAAACCTTTGAATCTGTGTACTTTGCCCCCCTTGCATGAAATACCTTGTTAATAGTTGATACAGTAGATAGTTGTCTTTTAATCTGGCTCAATTTGTATTAGAATTTCTGGCAACTAGAAGTTCTCCTCAAGTGGCTGAGACCTGTTTCACTTTGCAGATGTGTTAAGTGCTTCCTTGGGTGTACACATCAAATCTCTGGGGCTGCTGATCCCTTTTTAAAGAGTTATTGTTTTTATTTTAAAAAAATTATCTTGGGAAGCCACAGAAATTTAGTTATAGCTTTGAATGTTTGGAATTGCTGTGATAAAGCCAAGGTTTATTTTGTGCTGCTGTGGTTTTGTTCGCAGTATACTGAGTTACCTTGGGGAGCTTCAGTGGTCTGCGTGACATGGGCAGGTCTCAGCAGAGGCTTGCCTGTGCATGTCCTGGGCAGGTGGCTTTGATGGTGGGTGAACATCACACCCGGACTGCTGCTTGCTGTGAGGTAACTCGCTGAATCTCTCCCTCCGTGGCTCGCGTAACGCCAGCTTCACAGGGGTGGTGCAGAGAAGTGTGTTCCTTAGCACAAGGTTCCGTGTGGGATTAGAATTGGGTAGTTTTAAATACAGAATTCAGTCTGTAATTTTTCATGTGACTAATGAAAACTATAAGGGTATAAGAAAAGATTTAAAAAGTTGTCCCTTCTTAGATTGCAAAAACTGGGGAGAGAAACAAGGACAGTTGTCTTTGAACTGCAGCAGGATTTATTGTTAAAGTTCCTCTAATCTATTTTTCCATTAGTTGGGAAAGGATTGCTTTTTTAAAAAATTATTGAAGTTACCGAACAAATGATTTAAAATTATGTCTAGATTTTGCCTCAGTGTTCTTTTACTTAATTGAGTAAAAGCTGTATCCTCAAATACTGTCCTGCCTGTTAATACGTTACAGATTCTAGCATCTTGGCTGCAAAAGGAGAGAGAAGTCAAAGTGGCCTGGAGCATCACTCCCTTTCTGCTGATCTCCCACATGCTTTGGGTGTGAAATCTGTTACTGCATCCCTCTTGCTATGCTTTGTGGCATAAAGATACACCAACCTTAAAGAAAAGGCCTCATTAAAAATGTGGGTGCTTATCATCCTTATTTTTTGTTAGATTTTTCATGTAGCTGTTTCTGCAGCATTATAATTTTGTCACCAGTGCTCTGGTATGATTTCAGATTTACGTTAGGGGACTGGGCGTAGCTCAGTGGCACAGGGCCCGCCTGGCATCACTCACCCTAACAATTCTCCTATCCTGCTGTTCTGGAGGAACCCACAGAACAGCCCTAAGAGTATTTGACTATTTGCTTCGCGCGTATTTTGGCTGTCCTGTTCTGAGGAAAGTCACTCCCTGATGTTGTGTCCCCTCTTCTCCTCCTGTTGCTTGTTGAAGCCCTTGTGATCCTTGTACCTTCTGTTTACTCTCCGACCTCATCATGTATGGCCTAAGAAGGTAGTAGCTGTCTTTTGAATAATGAAATTTACCTTTTGCTTGTATTTAAGCAACTCATTTTCAAAATATTTATGACATTTAGGACTTCAATGTGAACAAATCTTACTATTTATCTGTTGAGTTTATTTAAGATTGTGTAGAGAAATACATTCAGCTTGTTCAAGTCTCTTAAGAATTGGCCAAGAAACCCATGTCATAGAATTATTGTTCCCATTGAAAAATACATGAATTACAATTGTGTCTTAGGCGCATTTAAATAATGTGCAGTACTAATTTATTACTGTTCTTATCTCATGATTTTTTATCTTACGGTAAAATTGTGCATCTCTATAAAAGTTTGACAGAATGTGCATGTAAAAATAGAAACAATTATAATTAAAGTGCTCAAAGGTATTGAAAAATAAGAAATGACACTTGTTACAGTTTGTAACACATTGATAAATTTTATGTGGTAGAGACCAAAAGAAAGAAGATACAAAGTCATTAAAAATAAACTAAACAGTGACTTCCATGAATAAGTGTGTTTGTGCAGGAGCATTTTTTTCTACCAGTTTTCAGAATAATTTCTGCATCAAGATATTTTATGATACTGCCTTTCAAAGAGCCCAATTATCTTGTACTAATACAACATGGGATAAAATTAATCCCTTTTTAACTACAGTGAGAAAATTCTAAACCTTGACTTTATATACTAAATATCTAAACAGAGAAACTGCCAAAGCAGGGTAGCAACGTAAGAACATAGAGAAGCTGCTAGTGATATTCCAAGTTGGTGTTTGTTATTAAACATCAATTACTGAGAAAATATGGTTCCCATATGCGATATGCTGTATGTAATTTATACAAACCACATTAGTAATAGATTCTATCAAGTGGCACAAAGAATCAGGCTACAACTTCCACAATGGAAGAGTAAGGCAATTGCTAGTGTTACTGGGTTGAATTAGGAGAAAAAGACCTCTATTGGTGTGTGCTCTTCTTCTGGTGGTGTACTGAGAATATTGCATTAGGAATTATTGAGAACATGTCTGTTACGAGATACAGACTTGACATAAAAGGTGGTATTAAAATTTTGCTTTTGTCAAAACTTGCATTGTACTGTGGTGTGGGATGCTATCCTTGTGGTATAGGGGATGCCATATCTTGGGCCCAGATTTTGATGTTTAAGAATGAGACATTTAGTGTCTAATTTTAGGATAATTTTGGTGACTTAAGTGACACTGAGCTGTACCTCCTTTTCCTTAAGTAGAAAAGAAAAAAGGGCTTTACTTAGGAAAGCACTAGGCTTCAGAGTAGCCACAACAAACTTTACTTTGCGCAAGAATAATAGAATATTAATCTGCTGTTTTTCTAGTTCAGGCTTAGAAGTTCTTGAGTGTGTCTGTCTCGTTGGGTTTGTGCACTCTTATTTGCTGAGACAGAACACCAACCTTAGGCCCCAAGGCTTGTTCTTTGGTATGGAGCCATCATACCTTAGTAAATAGAATTTTGCCTTTTCTTTTTAGATGTCTAAACAATGGCAATAATCTATAACTAACTGCTATTTGTTATGTTGCAGAGGCAAATTGCTCAGAAAATTATAGATAATTTTAAAAAGATGAAATACAGGTGGCTCATCTAAAACAGACTCCAATTAAAACCACATTGTATTAAATAGAGCCTGCTTTAGATGGGCTCCTCTTCATGCTAAATATGAATGAAGCAACAATTTTAGGTATAATAGCTGGTATCTGGATTTTAATACGATCAGTTCTCATGCTTCAGGGCCTGGCTATTACCAGCTAGTATTAAGAAACCTACCTTCCTATGAAACTCGATTATATTTTCCCCTAAGAATATTGCATTAGGAATTATTGAGAAAATGCCTTTTATGAGATATAGACTTTGCATAAAAGGTGGTGTTAAATTTTTGCTGTTGTCAAAATTTGCATTGCACTGTGGTATCTGGGAGCTTACTGAATATATTTAATTAGGTCTTAGGGCAGTACTTCAGTCGAAGGTACGGCGCACTGTCCCCAGTATAATGTGTGGTCTAGACCGAAGCGAATAGTGTCTGTGTTGTGGTTTATATGAATGGCTGTACCTGTCACCTTATAAAGAAAATAACTTACTAATTTTGGTTGGTCTGATATGCTCCGCAAATCAGTTTCTTTAATACGATTTTATCAGCTTGAACAGTTCGATCCAATAAGCTATTTGGGAATATTGTACCATCATATAAATAGATTATTTTTCATCCAGTCTTTTTGTTTGCTTTCAGGCTCCAACGTTTATGAAAGCTTATCAAAAATACAGTGTGTTTAAACAAAAAATTAGCATAAAAGCACAATCTTCCTGGTGTTCTACCTCAGCTCTGGAAGTCCTCTTTCACGAGTGTCTCCAGGAGATACAGTTAACAGTACGGTCGGTCAGTAGTGCTGCAGCCACGTGCCGTCCAAGGGAAAGTCAGGCTTGTGTAGACATGACGGTGTGCCCTGAGCCGCGGGACTTGCTGACCTGGCGCTGTGGGGTGCCAGCTGTTCCCTGAGGTCAAAGGGAAGGGAAACATTTTGAGTTCACTCTGGACGTGGAGGCAGCTACAATGTATACCTGAGAAGCATCATCTAGAGCAGCCTGGAAAACAGAAAGGATGATGCGACCAACATGTTCGAAGTGAGGGGAGGATTTTTCAGGTTTATATTTTACTGCAATATATTTTGTAAAAAGTTAAATATTTACGTAGTTTTGGATCACATTTTGTAGGAGGCTGTGTCAGTTTTTGGTTCGTGCTTGTAAAGAAATTATTTCCTAATTTGAGGGACTGGTGAGTGAACCTGGGGAGGTGTGAAAGAGCAGGACTGTTTTTTGAGTTCTCGGTGCCTGAAACAGTCCTTGCTACTTAGAACACATTCAGTGAATGCTTCTTTGATATATGAGTAAAAGGGAAAGAAAGAAAGTAGCCCTTGCGCACCCGCAGTCCCGAGCCTGGGAGAGAGTGGCGCTGTGGAGCTGAAGTAATTCTCAGCATGTAGATGGATGGAAGGAAACCGAAAGAAATTGCCTTTAGGGGCCCGGGCACTACATGGTTGGCCCCTGCCCTCCTCCCTTGGCCTCCGCTCCACTCTGTTCCCCTGGCTTTCATGTCTCAGCAGCGCAGACTGGCGCGTGGTTCTCCACTGATCCTGTGCTGTTTCTGCTCCAGGTTCATCTCATGTGGTTCTCTAGTCCTCAGACTAACCCATTCCCATTTGCTTTTTTTTTTTTTAACATTTATTTATTGTATGTGTGTGTGTGTGTGTGGGGCCACTAGGGGGCGGGGCTGGCTGTCATGTGGTGCTGGGGGATCGAATCGCAGTCCCTGTGCTTTGCCAAGCTTGTTCCAAGTAGGTGCTTTGTAGACCACTGAGCCATCTCGCCAGCCCAACCTCCAGCCAACCCATTTGCTTTCTAGACATGCCTTGAACTCCATCAAGCCTCTTGTTTCCTGAAGTCCTTCCAAAGACTGTGAGCTGGCGGCCTCGTTTCCCTGCTGTGCTCTCTGAATGTTGCCCTGCACAGCCTGCTAACATGTTTTCTGTCTTCTCTTGCAAGTGGGTGGTCTCATGTGACGAAGGTCATACCAGCCTGACTTGATACTCGTTAAGCCCTTGGCAGTCGGTCCACAAGTATTTGCCAGGTGAGGGTCCACGTTGGTTCTCTCAGAAGTCATCCATTGAAAATCTGCTCTTAGTAGATATGATTCCAAGCCCCTTATCACAAGAGTTTGGTCATTAATGGAGTTACTTCTACCATGTTTCAACCAGAATATGCATATTTTACAAATTTGCTCTGTTGCATTACCCTGTTACAGCATCAGTGATCTACCTGAGGCTCCCAGGTGCTCTGCAGGGGACTCTGCTGTGTGTGTGTGAGGCATGGTGACAGGGACATAGGTTACTGTTGTGTGGGCATCTGGAGGGCAGCTAGAAGTGCTTTTTAAAGGTGCTGTTCTTATTGACGAAAGCTTAGACCTAAGGTTCATTCATTGTGTAAACTTTGAACTAACAGAGCCTAGTGCATACTTCAAATTATGAAGGTATGTTCTTATGGCATAGGGGTGTGGGTAGCAAAAGTAATTTTAGTAGTTCTTTTTCAGTTTTTACAAAAAAAAACCAAACAAACTCTACCAATTTTTAATTTTGAGAAAGGCTGCACATTTTTAATAATGTGTTGGAATTTCAGATGTGACTACTAATGAAGACCAGAGATCCAGTGACTATAGATTTCTTAATTACATTTGTCACATTGTGGTTAGATTCTTGTTTTCTTTTGTCTTTTTGGGACAGGTTCTCGCTGTGTTGCTCAGATTGGCTTTGAGCTCACTTTGTAGCCTCGGCTGGTCTCAAACTCACAACAGTCCATGTGCCTCACCTTCTCTAATGTTGAAATTGCAGGTGTATGCCACCATGTCTGGCTAATTTGTCACACTGTAAAAAAGCAAGCAAACTGCACTTTTTAAAACTTTCTGTAATGTATGCATGTTAAATAAATGAAGCTCATAAAATGAAGTAGAGCACTACTAAATTTCCAATAGTTCTATCCACAAAGGTGTTAATCATTTTAGGGTATTTTTAAATTTTTCCCCTTTTATTTCTTAAAAATCAAAACATATTCATAATGCTTATATTGCTTGCCAGGTTGCTTTACACTTATTCATGTAGTGTATCTATCTTGCCCTGTCATTAGATGAATTACTGAGTTTTAATGAGGTCTTAGTAATTTTTTAATTTGTAACTATTTCTGATATTTCGCACAATTTCATACAAATTTTTATTAGATTTAACATGTAGAGTCGTATAAACCAGTCAGTACTCTTATAAAATCTTGTGCCTATTTATCAGTGAACCATTGTTTAACTTAAAACTCAAGGACCAAGATTTTCTCTAATTATTGTAGTGAGTCCTCTGACCACCTTTTGAGTGTTGTACTGATGACTGCTTCATTCAAAACAAAATGATCCATAAGCTGTGGTATAAACCAGAGGAGAGATGACTGGTAGGTAGGTTACCACTGAAGGAAGCATCTTTCATTGTAAATTTAGAATAATGCGTCTGGCTAAATGCGGGAATAAAGGTAAACATTAAAGGCACCTAAGAACTTTCTTTTAAACTTTGACTTCATTGTATTTTGGGCACTTACACACTACTAAGTTAGTCTACCATTAGCTTTCCTTCTGGTCAAGTGAAGAACGACAACTTTAGCTATTTGCTCTTTTCAGACCAAGCCTAAGATGGTGTTTCGGGTATATAATAGCTACTGACCACTTAATGATGTTGGCAGAAATTTTATTAGTTACTGCCTTCACAAACTGCAAATTAAAAAATTCTACCATTTCCACTTACAAATCTAGATGAATGATGTTGGAATGTTTTCCCCTTTTGACAGTAATGTTTATTCATTAGAATGTTGCACAGAAAGGAAAAGTGCATTTGTGTAAAAATACCTGAGGCTTGCCAAGGGAATTTTTCAGAATACTCTGTGGTTACAGATGAAGCTTATTGTTGTATAAAAGGCAGGCTTAAATCATAGAAATTTTTACAGTAGCTCACGGCCTGAGTTGATAATCTGCGAATTGTTCTGTGTGTGTGTGTGTGTGTGTGTGTGTGTGTGAGCTAGTCTGCTCAGCTGGGTCTAGTGCTGTGTTCCTCCTCCCCACCCCTACCTCACTTGTTTAGATTCACGGTTATTTACCCTCTTTAGTCTGAGGCAAATCCCAAAAGATGCATGTGGGAAGATGGTTGTGGGGGAGAGAGGTGTGTTCCTTTTCTTGTCCTCTTGTGGCTTTTCATTTCCCAAAATAGTAAGTTTTAAAATTTGTGTTTTCTTCTCCCACCTTTGTGTGTTCTAAAACTTTCTCTAAACAAGATGGCTGGCACATTCTGGGGACAGAGCGGAGACACAGAACAGAGACAAAGCCGCCCAGAGAAGGCAGACACACTTATATTGCTTGTGGTTTTTCAATACAGCTGCTTTCAGATGGGTTGGCTTGTTCAACGCTGGTTCCCCTGCCAAAGCAAGACTGTCACACAGCTGGTAGTACTTACTGTACTTGCGGGAAAGTATGTGATTCATTAGTTGGAACCGTATGTTTTTCACCAGTTCTGGTCATGTTTTTGTTAGGATGTGGTAAAAACATAAGCAGGGGGTGAAGGGACAGTGGCAGCATGTGACTCGTTAAGGACTGGCCCCCACCCATGATTAGCTGAATTGTACATCATAAAATGTCCTCTGTACCTCATAAGACAAATGACTTAATTTTTCATTCTTCAGTTGAGGTCATTTAGTCATAAGTAGTAAAAATTATCAACACTGAGCTCTTTTTGTCTTTGCTCTTTCTGCAAAGTATTATGATCCTTTTCAACTCCAAATTATAATATGAAGAGAAGTCATGCAAGTAAAAGACATTAATTTGCTGAAAAATGCCCATGACGAGCAAAGAACTTTAACTGGAGTGAACTCTTGCTACTGATAAAATATGAGTATGGTATTACAGCTAATAAGAAACACTTCCCATACTGTGGGGTGTGAAGAGTGCAGTAAATGGGAGTTTCTTTGTCTACACATGACCAAGCAGACTAAAGTTACATGGCTGGACAAGTAAGACACTGTTCCTTCAAATGGTACTTGAGTCCTTGATGACCGTGTGCTGGGCCATCTGCAATAGCCGGTGCTAGAACTGAAGAGCCTGCTAGCGGGAGCTGCCTCGCCTTCCTGGCGCACGCGTTGCCAGCCGTTTCTTCAGTCTGAGCACTTAACACCCGCACAGGCCTGGCGCCTTTGGAGGACGGAGCCCGCTGCGCTGCGGTGTTCTCTTTACATAGGTATTTGCGTTAACATTTACCTTCCTTCACTGCATTCAGACGCTGCGGTGCTTCACCTTTGTCCCCACTCTCATAACCTGCTGTTGAGATAGGTGACATTTTCAGTCTTCGTAGGTAAAATATTGGTGGATTACACTGCGCCCTCCGACTCTGCTTGCTGCTGTTTCCCTCCCGAGCTCTGCACTCTGGGCCTCACCGCGCACTCGCTCCTGCAGTCATGCGCTGCGCAGAATTAGAACCAGGTCTGTCTCTGGCAATTAGCTCAGCTGGCTGCAGCATAAATAAAGGAGTGCGCTCAGGGGCTGTAGTCTGTGACACGGTGTAACAGAGCGTGAGAAGGTGCATCTGTTCCGTGCCTAGATTCCGTCGCCTCACTGTCACTGGGAAGCTATCGACGCGAAGACAGGCCTGTGCTGGGGGTAAACAAGTGGCAGGGATTACATGGACGGCTCACCGCTGAAGTGCTGCTCTGCTCAGCAGCTGTCACCCGGGGGGGCTGGGCGCAGGCCCTCCCCAGGGATCTGCTGGGCCGCCTCCCACTGAGTGCCGGTCCTGGGCACTGGCCCTCACCTCCAGAGGAGACCCTTGACCTCTGAGAGCCTGAGGAGGGCAAGGTTCAGACAAAGGGGAAGGAAGCAGAGCGGAGGGCAGCTGGCCTCCTGGGATTGCCAGTCGAGCAGGAAGGAGCACCACCCCAAGAGCCAGGCTTTGGTGGAAGTTGGGCCTCAGGACTCAGCCCCAGATTGCAGACGGTCTCTTTGTATTTGCTTTTCCTGCCCTTCTATCTCACCCTTCTCATGGCTGCTCCTCGACTTCAGGTCAGCAGTGAGGGGTGACTCAGTGGTCGCTTCCTCCCTGGTGACCTGCGCTGGGCGGCAGCCGCCATCCCGGCAGAGACTTGCACGCGTCGGCGTGTGCTGTGCTCTTGAAGCTCGGGTATATTTGTGCATTCGGCATGGCAAAAGCATATTTTAAAGACGTTTTGTTTTTATTTAGGAATGTGATGGTTTTTAAAGTTTGTTTTTCTTCCAGTTTCTGAAATCCCAGGGGGTCCTGTGTAGTTGCGTGATTGCCGTGGTGAGTGTTCTTCGTGTTCCTAGTCTTGCCCTCTTGAGCACTCCGCTTTACGATATACCAGGTCTGTAGGCAGGCAGGGCAAGATTATTTTCAGCACCTACATCTGAGTGGGAGAGACAGTTACATTAGAAGGGACCTTGCTCTCCTCCAGGGTGTTTCCTTTTAGAGCCCCAACTAGCTCCTCGTCCCTCAGGAGAGGGCCTGATGCCAATGGCGACCCCACACCCCAGTGAAGCAAAAGTGGTTCTGGTTGGCTGGACCTGAGCGCGGATGGCAGCGGGCGTTTGAAGCGCCCCTCTTGGAGTTTGTGTAGTAGGTGCTGAAGCCCTTTGGCCTCATCCCGGAGATCTTCTAGCCTCACCTGCATTCCTGCAGTCCAGACTCATCTTTTATGGCCCCCTCTTTTAATGCAGGGGTGTCTGGGTGGAGGAGTGGGGTGCACGGGTGGGGTGAGGGCAGGGAGGTGCAGGGGAAGCATCCTTTCTTCTTGTTTGTACCACACGAGAGGCTTAAACAGGAAAGCATCTCACTATCTGGAGAGTGGGTGATGCCTGAGATTCTTTATCCTTGTAACATCTTTCCTGTAAGAAGTTTAATAAGCCAGCTGTGCCGTTTTTAAAAAGCCAATGGGTTCCATTTTTCATTTGCGCGCCCCTCCTTTTTCTCGGAGCTTTCACCCCCTATTCTTGCCCCCCCTCTCTTTCCCTTTATCTCAGGGGAGTTCCCTGAGTAGCAAGCTGAGAGAGAGCTGAGGTTTATGTTAGAAGAAATTAAGGTTAATGATCATTGGCTCATTTTCATATTCTGTGGGTGTGGATGGAGGGGTAATCAGTGCAGGTGGCCTGCCGGTTGGGAGTTTTTCTTTGTCATCAAGAAAATAAGGAGAGTGCAGGGATTGAATTACCACAACTATTTCAGGACTAAACATATTTCATTTCCCGATCGAGTCTGGTTTAAGGACACAAAGCTGACATTAATTTTATCCAAAGCACAGCAATTTTTTTTTTTATAATTTGACTGAATGCATAGGGTAGATGCATGTTCAAATTTAATCTAGTATAATCTTACAAATAATTCTCCAAAAAGCAAAGGGGCCTTGATTCAGTTTGACAGTTTATGTTTCTGTGCCCAATTACCACTTAGTTATTGAATGTTAAAGAGCTGCTTTTTAACATGCGCTCTCCTGGCTGTGCCAGTCAGCTTCCAGCTGCCTGCTATTACACGTGAGGCGCCCCTTCTGTCTTTCTAAAGGATGTACACATTCGAAGGAGTTATGTTTAGCTAGTGGAGGAAGTGGGGGATTTGCTTAGGAAGTGCTTGCTGGCCTTGAAAAACTCTGCATTCTAATTTCAGCCTCATAAAATCCATTCTTTAAAGAAATGTTTTTGAATTACAAAAATTTTAAATGCCCAGATAAACTGAGAAAACATGACTTTAAAAATACGACCTCTGTTTGAAACTATTTTGTAAAGTTTTAATACCACTGATTTAATTTCTGCAAGTGAGATATTCTGACTCAGTATATGGAAAAGGCAAATGTGAAAAGCTGACCGGAGACAATAAAATCATGGAGGAAGAATATGAACGCCTGCCATGCATGGCAGGTTTTGCTTTTCTAGCAGAATGCTGCAGGTTGCTCAAGTGACCCCATTTGTTTTGGAGGCACAAGGTTTATTTGGCTGTGACAGCATAAGTGCAGTATTAATGATGCTAGTGTAAAATTAACTTTCGTGTTGGCCGAGCATTTGTTTTCCTTGCTTCTTCTATGAAATTACAGGTATTTCTTTGTGCATTTGCCTACTTCATTACAGTAGTGAATGTTTATATAACTTTGCATAGGCCAGGAAAAATTTGGTCTCAGGTAGTTAGTTGGGCAAGTACACGTGAAGGTGCGTTGTGCTTTTCATTGCCTTGTGGGATGAGGCCACGTGTATCTGAATATTCGTTGTGTGGATTTTAAGAGAAATTCTTTGTCTAGCTTATTAATAACACTTGAAGAGCCCTTTCCCAGATACTCGGAGGGGGAGAGTGGTTTAGTGGTTTCTGAAAGCTCCTTGCTGTGAAAAAATAAGATTTAAAAAATCCCCATGATGATAAAATGAATTTTAAAGAACCACTATAAAATTTTTCAAAACAAATTTGTTATATTTTAAGAAGTTCTTATCCAGGGTAGGACTTAATTTGAGTAACAGCTATATAATTTCCAAGTATAACATTAAAGCAAGCCATGTTCTTAGAAGACGCATTAAACAACATGCCTAATAATCCTTTTTTCTTGGGCAGTATTTCTTATTTGCTGCTTTCCTTCTGTACTGAATCCCATTCACTTTGCCTATATTGATAGATTTTAAACTGGCCTCACTGCATTTTCTGAAAGCTATTTGGCCAGAACCACTTACATTATACCCCACTTACATCTAGTACTAGCCAAGAAAAGAGCAATTATGAATTACTTTAGCCTTGTTTAGGTATTTATCAGTTACACATAAGGAATATTTATACAAGCAGATAATTTAATATTTTATTTGTGTAAGTTAGATTCTTAATGTTAGTCATAGTTTGACTCTGAAGCTGATGTTTGAACACAGTCTGTCAGAATATTCTTCAAAGTGAGATGATTTTAAGGGCATTCTGATGGTGCTCCCTGCAGGGTCCTTAGCTTCGACTGTGCTGCTCCACCTCTCATTTGGGCTAGTCTGTTAGTGCTCTTTACGGTGGTATTTGATTCTTTAAAAGTTCCTTCCTTTGGATTCATAGAGTATATCATGGAATTCATTGATTGCTTTAACAAATAAATTAGAGCTTCCAATTTTTCGTGCCAGGGCATAGTTCAGTCCGATATGGCATGCCCTTGCTCCCTCCTCGCACCTGGCTGTCGCGTCTGGTGTTCAGCCTCTTGCGGCTGACCTGCTGCAGCTGTGTTGCGGGACACTGCTTGTTCGTAAGTGGAGGATATGTGAGATGCGTTGTGCATGTACATTCACGTATTCCAGTAAGACCTTCATGAGCCTGGATGTTAGGTTTAGTTTCACCATTTTGGTAAAAATATGTATATTAAAAGATGCTGAATTTCTGTCTTGTATTTACGTTTCTATTTTCTTTCTCTGATTCAGGCAGCAAAGTGACTCAAATTCTCAACATAATTTATAAAATAAAATTTTCATTCATTTTTTTTTTTTCCATTTTCTGTATTTGGTTCAGGGCCTTGCTATGCAGGACTTGCAGTGATCCTCTTGTTTTCGGCTCCCAGCGCTGAGTCTTTCTTTTAAAGACCTAGAGTACGAAGCTCTATGTGGTTCCTTAACAGCAGAGGCATAATAATACATGCAGTGTCATTTAAAATCACTGTTCTTTAGATATCTCTCCCTTATCCCTTTGATAATAACATGGTACGACCAGGTAATATGGTAGTAGGTGCAGCAGTCTCCAAAGGATATCCTCTGGGCCTGGCCACCAGAAGAGATGTTTTATGAATTACCGCAAAGTTAGTAATAAGAAATGCGATCTGGGCAGTGATTGCTGTCAAATATTTACCTCCAGGAGGGAACAATTATACTGTATCTTACTATTTAATATATTCTCACTTGGACCTAGTGAAGGAACAATTAAATATTTTCTGCTTTGGCAACTTGAGCAATCAGCCATGCCTGTGATAGAGAGCTGGATTGCACACACATACACACACACACACACATACACACACACCCTAATTCATTTATTAACCCTCATTTTTCCAGAGGGCAGATCTTTATTTAATATACACTGATGGGACTGAGGTGATTGTCAAGCCTGTCTTGGTTAAAAATGTTGTGCAAATCCCTTTGAAAATTATAGATAAAGTCATCAGAGGGAGCTGTAGGTTTTAAAATTACTTCATTGAAAAATAACAACCTGTTTTCCTGCTGTTCTTTGGTTTATCATTTCTAGAGATAAGGCCTAAATTAAAATGGGCCTTGGGTTTAAGAAGTGAAAGTCTGGATTTTTGTAGTTTTTGGAGCTATACAATTTTATAAGTTTTGCAGTGTTGGAGCCATGCATTTTGGAATCCATGGCCTTGATTTCCATCCCCTCACTTGAAAATGATGCTTATAGAAAGGAGACTATGAAAGAAAACTGTAATCATAAAGCCAAAAGATTGAAATCGACGAGAGTCTGTGTGTCAAGATCAGCACTGTTCAAGAGAAGATGTGGGCCATGTCGTACATATGAGGAGAAGCAAGCAGATGGTACTGGTGGCAGCATGTTTTGTTTAACCCATATATAAAAATTGTCCCTTGGATATATAATAAAAATGATTATATAATCAGTATGAATACTTAGGCACATCACACTCTTCCTTCTGAACTGTCACCATCCAGGGTGTGCCTTGTACTCGCGGCTCCTCTCAGTTTGCATGAGGTGTGTTTTGTCACTTCATGTCCACATATGGCCAGACAGCATAGGCTAGGCACCAGCCCGATTTTCTTTCCACTGCGGCAGGGCCGTAGCTTTTCGAGGTTCACTTTTACTTTTAACTTGTTATTTTTGTTAATTTAGGAGACCTGGTGACTGATATCCAAGTAAAAACAACCAGAAATCTGGGATAGCAAGTGTTCTGATAGAAGCACATTTCTTCAGGAAGTTCTTTTCTGATCGACACTTTTGATTTTTGGGGACTGGTCAGTGATACTGCCGACAAATATTTTCAAGTTACATGTTGGCTTCCTCATCTTCCCCCCGGGAAGCCATGCTGTCTTAGTTTTGCTGTCCACAGACATGTTACAGGCAGTGTTGCGGGGGAAAGATAATGTCTCCCTCCGTTTCTTCTTTGGGAGGGTGAAGGCATTATGCCCTGGTGCCGCCCTGGGCTGAGGCTGTCCACCATCTGTGTAAGGAATTCACAGTCCCAGACAAAAGGAATTGGCAGAGTCTTCCCTCGGTCTGCTCTCCAGATCCTCAAGATAGCCATAAAACACCTGGACAAAATCAGCAGGTGATGGCCAGGAAGGAGCGTGATCGGTCACAGGCGCTGTCGACTCCTTTGAACATTACTTACGGCTGGACGTGGCTGTCACCAGGCGCAGTTTGATCTTGGGTGAGTTTTCTGGAAGAGCTTTACTCTTTGGCACTGTGACAACAGCAGAACCAGATGACATTGTGGAGAGGAGAGAAATGAGAGTTGAAGACTCCCTGCCTTAAGGTGTAGCAGTTCCAGGCGGTGTTACCGCCCTGTGGGATCGTCCTACGGAAGGCTTCGTGTCATCAGTTACACAGAGTGTGCTGTCCATCGGTGTTCTTACGCAAGCCTCCTGGACAGTTAGGCTAGTCGCTCATCTACTTGTTATTCATAAATTGTTTTTGGAATGTAGATGCTTGATCAGCTTTTCTCATATAATGTTTTGAAATGTGGCTTGAAATTCCTGAATTCACATAGAAAATGGGAATTGGCATTATGGTATTAGCAGGCTTTAAAAAAATCTTTTGTGGTGGCCCTGTGTACCTATATACACTGTTGCACACCTAGTCCTAGAGACACAGGGAGGAAAAGGGAACCCTGAAGCCCTCAAAAAAGTCCTCTGCGTTTATCTGTTTAGCATACGTATTTTGTATCCTATTTCTTGTTTTCATATCTTTGACTTTGGTACTGCATCTGCAGTGTTTAGATGCTAAAATATTTATGTTACCTGTGCAGAGAGAATTGAATACTGCGAAGTCTGGTAAGGGAAGCGTCCATTTTTAGTGGGCAAGACATTTAGTTGTAGAGAAGTAGCCCCTACGACTAGGACCTCGGTGCAAAGTTCTTTGTTACCTCTTTCTCAGCTAGTCAGAGTTTAATATGCTGTTATTGGATGTTGTCTACCACTGCCAGCTTGCTCGGTAATATTTTAATTGCAATCTTTATTTATTTCCAGGGAGAGGGCTGAACCAGAGCAGAATCTGCACTTTTTAATTCAGAATTATCCTTTTTCCCTTTTGCTCTGTCTACAAATGTGTCCCTTTTTCATATAAATGGCGTCAAGCTTCATTGAATTTAGCTCCGTCTTGTTAAGTACATTAATGCTGTGTTCTGTCATTCATTACATGAGAATTAGTTGTCTATTACAGAGTGGGGGTTTTGTTTGGAGCCTGATCTCTATGAGAAGGCCACATGCGGCTTGCTTTCTTGAACACATCAAAGACTGGGCTTGTTTATCTGGGATATTTTCTGTGTACCACTGAAGGTAGCAGGCAGAGTGTTGGTTCTGTTGTTTGGAGGACCACTTTATTTGAGGCAAGGAAACCTTAAAGAGAATACTTAGCACCTTCCTGTTTGAAAATCCCCTTTCCCTCCGTACATTTTGTCACATTTTTTAGTGATCTATACAGTGTGCTTAGAGTGTGTTACAGAAAGTGTTAATATCTTGGAGCAGCAGTAATAATAATCCTTTTACTCAGGGTAATCATGTGCTAATCCGCTGGTAAGTCAAAAGTATTAGATCATTTGAAATTCATTGTGTCAGCTCAGTTGAAATAACTGGAATGGTGCTATAAACATTTAGAGAAAGGGAGTCTTTGAACCCAAATAATAATGTCAAATAGCTTGTTAGTGTTACATTCTCATGTTTAAGGGTTGCATAAGCTCACCATGGACAAGAGCATTTCAGTTTACATCAGTGTGGGATACATTATTTTAGCTGAAGGTTTATTTTTATTTTGTTATTTGGGGAAAGTTTCTTTTCCTCTGGCACTTCGGGACTTGAATTTTATGGTACAGTTTTCACTGTGCAGTCACATGGAGCCTGGTGTGCCAGAAGGCAGGAGGACCCTCGTGCCCAGCTTTTTAGAGGAAAACTTGCTAGAGCATTTTGTTGAGCTTTGATTTTCTGTTTGCTCTCCTCTGTCGTATTCTTGGGAAAACATTAAAGGTCTATGTACTTATTTTTATTTTTCTGTGACTATTTTAAATGAGGAAGTGTTCGTTCATGTTTCCTCACCTGACCAGACCACCTCTTCTCTGGAATTCTGCAATTTGAATTGTTCTCTTCCTCTGCCGTTCCGAGCCCCACTCAGAGTTGAGCCCTTAGATTTAGTCCAGTGATCTTTGTGGCTGACATAAGGTAGATGTTCAATGAAAATATGCCAAATTTTATTACTTTTGAAAAAGCTGGGAAATTTGGTGGTTTAATTAAAATTCTTGTCACGCTAATAGGTGAATAGTTTTGGTGATGAACCATGCTTCTTTCTTCTTTTCTGAAAGTCAGTTGGGTTTGGAGAGCATCTTTTTGAGAGCTGTAGGACTGTTTGGCCTTCTTGTTTTCTACCTGTGTTGGATCACTTTGCTGTCAACTGTTTGCTGTCAAATCACGCTACTAGAGTTTTAGAAAGCACCAGTCCAATTAATTGGTTTCTTAGTGCACATAATTTAAGTAATTGGTAATCAGTACTCATGTAGAAGGGATACAGCTGTCATATCCGACTTCGTATTCTGAATATTTGTTTCAAATTGAACTTTGACTTGTAGTTTGGACGAATTTATAGATTTTTTTTAACCTAGGTTTATTAGATACTATAATGTGAGGATCTGCTGTTTGAGAATGAAATTTTTAGGCCATTCTGACCATCCCGTCTGGTTAGTAGGGAGAAAACCCTGAATATTACAACTCAGGTCTCTGCCACCCTCTTTGTGCTTCATATTCCTAGATCTTCCTGTGCAGATTGTGGTAATAAGAAAGTTTATGTTAAATAAATAGAGCATAGGATTTCTTTCTGTCTGTTATTATAGAATAAACTGAAAACTGTAGAGTAGTTCTAGAGTTGAAATTTGGCTAGAGAGAAGCAGTGGTCTTAAATGCCACGTGAACATTTTCAGCCATACTGTGAGAGTAACACTACCAGGTGGTCTGGTTTCAGTTACAGAGACAGCGTTGCCAACTATCTGATACTCAACGTATGGCCCAGCCATTGCAGAGGTATGCAAGCAGGTAGGGTCTGGAATGCCAGTCCTTAAGACGCTGGTCTCATGGATGGTGTAACTAGCATTCCACTGGCTATGGGGCTAAGGATTATAGAAGGAACTGTATGTGTATGAACGCTTAGTGTGTGGTACTGGGGACTGGTGCAGGCTTTCACCCCAAGCTGTCTGGTCCTCTTTGCTTTCATTTTTATTTGAGACCAGATCACATTGCATCTCTAGATAGCCCAAATTGGGCTCTATCTTATAGTTCTCCTGCCTCAGACTTAGAGTGTGTGTAGGTGACCCTCTTAGAAGCCTTCTTTCTCAGTATGTCGACTAAGAGTTCCTTTGGGTTACCACAAGATGGATTCGCCAGCCTCCCTGAGAAAGGACAACGTGGTGCAGTGACAAAGAACAGACTGGAACCAGAGCTCTAAGTTTTGAACTCTTCTTACTAGTTAGGTGCATTGCTCTTCTGGGAAAAGGAGATAGGCCTCCATCCCCCATAGTTTAAGTGATGAGGTCAAACTTAGAGAGCATAGAGCTATGCCTGACACACGTGCTCCACATGTGTCTGATTACTGAGTACTCCGGCTCGGTGCTGAGAACTGCCAGTACTTCAGAGGATTACTGCTTGAGCTTTCTCTCCATTAGGCTGGACCCTGACTCTTCCCTGAGGCTGGAAGACTGTGGTCATCTTTGCTGGCCACGAAGACTGTCCTTATGTCCTTGTCCTCAGAAGCTCTTGTGGACAGCCTTGTGCCTTCTACCCATTCATAGTTGAAGCATGGAGGGCTGCTTTTCTGGGGCGATCTGGACGGGGGGTGTCTATTTTCATTTAGCAATATGGCTGCTTTTGTAATCCATTTTGTATTTTCTGCTTTGCTTTGTGTCATGCCTTTTTTATTTTTTATTTTTAGGGAAGGTTCTACGAGATGTTCAGGGTCTCACTACTAGATCAGACTCATAGTGCTCTGCCTGTTTACAGCCTCCCAAGTGCTGGGATTACAGGTGCATGCCACCACGCCCTGTCTCAATTGCTGTCACAGCATGCCCTGGGGGCGGGGCCCACATGGCAGGCCCTGAATCCCCGGGCCCTGTCCCTGCTTGCAAGAGCTTTAATTCCACTGAGCCGTTTGGCTGGCCCCTGCATTGTACATTGTTTCATGATGTTTTTAGTTGCATGTTTTAAGCCAAAGAGATTAATTTTCAGTGTACATTTTGCTCAGAAGATAACCTCATCACTGTTAATTAGAAATTGGGCTATTTCTAATCCTCAAACATCTTTTCCTCCTTTTGGGGGTGGGGTGGAGTAGATGTTACAGAAGTGTCCCATTTTGATTGCAGTGCCTAGATTAAGGCAGATTTAAAGGTAAACTTATCAGAGATTATCATGATCTCATCATTTAACATTCTCAGATGTTTTGTACCATTATCTGAACAGGACTACAGATTTCCCAGCACTGTGATTTAAAAAATTATATGTTTTAATTCACCAAATGGATTAATATTGTTGGTGGAAAAATTTTTTATGTGATACCTCATAGATGTAGTAATACTTGAAAGGGTGACAACTAGGAAACATGATTTAAATTAGGAGGAAAGAGTGTACTAGGAAATACTGTAGCATGCAACAGTATTGCCCAGGCCAGGAGGGCTTTTTCATTGTAGTCATAGAACATTATTAACTGGCCAGGGCTGCCAGTTATGGCAACGGAATTGCAGTTGAAATTGGGCATTGAGATATGACTTGGTTTTGAATTTCAAGTTTTTATTGTCGAGCCCTGTCACATTAAGAAGACCATTGAGGCTTTGGCCAAGTCCCATAATCTCTTTGACTCTCCATTCCGTTATCTGTAAAGCAGAGATGACAGTCGTATCTACATTGCCCAGTGTTCCTCATAGTTTAATTAATTTGTAAGTATATTCATGCAAACCCTTCTGTTCTTTCCCTGTAACAAAATGAAGGAGAACAGCTTACTGACGAATGTGAGTTTTATTTCGCACAGAGACTTCCATGAAGAAATGGAGAATGGAAGGAAGCATAAGACCTGAATATCTGCCCATGAGGTTTGAGGACGAGTGGAGAATCCTGGGAAAATGTGGTAGAATATAACAAGCGCGAGAGTGTGGACTGTGAGCTGGAGAAAGCTAGCACGTCCTGTGCATTTAGACTGCTCTAGAAGTGCTCCATGTGCGAGGATAAGGGTGCACCTTTGGTGCGCCTTTCCTGTGGGCAAGGAAAAGCGCCTCTCCCTTTAGAGCCTGCTGAGGGGGAGGGAGGGGAGAAGGCCCCAGCGGTCTTGCACTTCACATTAAATTCCTTCAGCCTAAAATCCTCAGTGTGCCAAGGCAGCATGCTCGGGGTAGTGTGCCCTGAGCCCTCTAACACGAGCGTGACTTACTTAACCTGATAGCTGGTGCACAGCAAGAGCTTGAGGACCGGTCACTCTTTGTTTTGTTTTGTTTTTCTTTTTGGTGGTACAGGGGATTGAACTCAGGACCTTGCACTTGCCAGGCAGGCACTTATTCTATTGAACTATCTCCCCAGACCCCCAGTCACTCTTAAGACTATGAAATCTGGGGTTGTATGAGACAGAGTGAACTGGCCTATGGCTTGGTAAGCAGCCTCTCGTGGCATTCACTCTTGGTGACAATGATAATGGGCCGTCGTGTGGCATCCTTCATGAGCAGTCTTCCTGGTTCTCAGCAGCAAATGGGGCCTAGCTGCAGACGTGCTGGTGTGTTTTCAGGGACAGAACACAGCGCACGTGTGTGCTAGGCACAGGCTCTGGCGTGGCACTCTATACTCTTGTGTGATACTTTGAAAACTTTAAAAAAATATCATCAGACTGTGGAAAAGAATGCAGTGGCCAGAAGAGTAGTTCTTAAATGGCAACTAGAAATTCTAACATGACTTTTTATACTTACACAAAAGGTACATTTTAACATGATAGTAAAGCTACTTAGAGTGATGAGACAAGGTTCTTTGGACTGTTCTTTTGGGAGAAAATGCAGTTATTTTCCAGGTGGTTTTGGTTTTGTTTTTTTAAAAAGTCATTGTGGACTTAATCTGTTTTTTTATTTTTTAATTTTTTATATCAGTTTTATTGAGAAAGAAGAAAACAATGAGACAGTTTCAAGACAGGTTAGTAGGACAGTTACAATAATTAATACATTGCATATTGTTGTCTTTGTAGTAGTTATTCATAGTACAAGATGCAGACATGAGATCTTGTCTAAATACTAGTGACCACTGTCTCAAAGGAGTTTATTGATTGGGCCCCGGGTGTCGCCACCCTCTTACTACCCTTCTCTCTTGGAGTTATCTTTGAACTTTGTGATACTCAAATTCAACTCCTTGGTTTCAATCCTCAAATGAATTTCTAGTACTTTATAGGACCTGCTATAATTTGGTTTTGAGTTTTGTTAGGTTTGGCTTTAGGAATACATGAGCCAGAAAGCTAAATTTATTTTCATCTGTTTCGTGGAGAATTATTTTTCATAAAATATTATGTATTCTATCTTTTTTTTTTCTTTTTTCTAAAGTCAAATGCTATTTAGGCAATTAGTTTAGAATGTACTGTCTGGAGTCTGAGACAGCTTATAAAATTTTGTAATACTCTGTGGCATACCATCGTGACAAGTGTGCTTGCCACCGTTCTTCCTGAGAGATCCCAGAGAATTGTACTCTGCTAACTTACCGTTGAATTCATGGTTTTATGTGTTGCAGAGCAGGAGAGAGCCTGGAGGTATGGCAGGAGGAGTAAGAGCCTCTTGAACATTTCCTTGCTGACACGATTATGAAAACTAGCGAAGTAGAGTGTACTAAGACAACTGAAGAAATTAAAAAAGAAAGAAAGTAGCTCATCTCCTTTCTCAGAAGAGCTGTCGGAGCAGAAATGTGTTACTAATTCCTCTTTTGAGGACCAGAATAGTGGTGGTAGGATGTTTCCTAGTCTGCCAGTACTACTGGGAGTGAAGAACATGGCATGTGAGGCCACCTTTTCATTTATTTTCTGTGTTTAAACTTTGTGTTAAAGCCACATTTTGTGAGTTACAAGCATGTAGTAGACAGCTTTTAGTCTTGAGGATGCGATGTCCACTAAATGGCCAGGAGCTGCGGTTCCTAGTTACTTCCCACAGCACATTGGTCATCCTAGTGTGGCTCCCATGGTAAGCCCCGGTCAGCGTGCTGATGCACCTGTACATGGGCACATGGGTCTTCTCGTTACGCTACGCTTTTGCTCGGATATTCCCAGAGCTCCCCACAATTCACACATTTGAAATAAAATGTACTTGCTGCCTTTTCTTTTGCTTCATCTGTTTTTCGAGCTGCCTTTTGTGCTGCCTTGATGTGCTGTACCAGCCCTGTCCCACTCCCCCCTCCACAGTTACCACATCTCCACCTCAGACGGTCTTGCCCAGTCTCGGTTTGTTGAATTCAGTCAGATCACTTTTGTAAGTGCTGATGCTGTAGAGAAAAGTGCCTATGTGTTCTCCATCGTGGGGCACAGGGGGAGTGGTCTCTGACCTCGAAGACCTCCGGTCAGTGTCCCTTAAAAGCCTGCCCACCTCCGAAGTGACTTTACGGTAAGTGTCTTCTCATTGCCTTCAAAGAAGCAGTCTTTCTCCCCTGAACACTAAAGCATTTTGCTTATTCTGTTCACCAACTAATCCTACCCCACTTTATAGTATAATTATTTGTGGTCAGGTTTATTTCTGTTCAGTTGTCAATTCCTTAAGATATTTATACTTACAGATCAGAGTTTGGAATTCTATTTTCCCCATAGTAGGTGTTTGAAAAATATTAGTTGAATTGATGGGGCTCTAGGAAATAACATTTTTTTTTGGTGGAACTAGGGATTGAACTCAGGTCCTTGCGCTTGTCAGGCAAGCACTTATTCTATTGAGCTATCTTCCTGGCCCCCGATGGGGATCTAGGAATAAACATTTTTCCTAGGAATTAATGTGCAGATATTGTTATATTTTAATATGACAGGTAGTTCTTACTGAGCGTAGACTGGGGCATTTTCTTTTCAATTCTAATGCAGTGTAAGAAGGAAAATAGAAATATAATCTAAGGTTGATATGAAAAAGGTGTCCCAAGAAGGAAGTGGAGTAGGAGGGCGTTTAATGTGTGCAGTATTGTATCACAGGGCAGATACTTAATTTCAGGAAACAGCCTAATGAATATGAGCACTTGGAAAATTACTTTCCCATTCCATTAATTGTTTATTTGTGAACGAAAGAGGCTACTCGGGCTGGCAATTGCTTGGTTTCTAGATGGAGGGAAACTGGTGTATTAAACTATCTCCAGATGTGGGGGGAAAACGAAATCCACATCTCGTGTGTGCGCCCCTGTGCGCTCTGCGCAGCTCGAGCTCTCTTGCCTTCTGTTTCGCAGCACTTCATCTTCTGTGCTGTTAGAGCTCTGTTCTCTTACCCTTCCTGCAAGCTCCCTATCAAAATAATTAAGAGGAAACACTTAAAGTCCTTTCATTGAGGCTGTGTAGTCTATGTTAAGAAACAAGTTGAGTTTTTTTTTTTTTTTTTAGTATGGAGAAATTATTTTTCTTCCTTGAGCTGTTTATTTCATTGGAAAACAATGGATTCAGATGCTTATGAATTTTGAAAATTTAATCAGTAATTGTTGCTTTATAAGCAGAATATTTAAAATCTAACCTAATTGCTGTTTTAGACAATTTGATAAACATAACTTAGTCAAATTTGGATGATGTAGCTTTACAGTGTAGTTCTTACAAGTTGTTACTTCATAGTGAATACTAACAAACGGTAGACGGTTGGCCTTACTGCAGTACTGGGTGAGACTTTATTTTTAACCTTGAATTTTTTTGTGTTTATTCAGTCATGTAAGCAGTAAACTTGGCATTATCTGCTTGTTTCATTAGCCTGACCATTTCAACAATAGGTGCCCTACATCTTCTTTGTAGAAGCTGCTTGGGAACCTGGATTGTGATTGGACACCAAGGGGGGACCCTGAACACATCGGATGGATGAGAAGAGTTGGCTTTTACATGGCATTTGTGCCACGATACACTTTACAGCTATTTTCCAGATAATTCTAAATGTTAGAAAAATCCTTTTGGGCCCTTAGGAAAGCTGTCCAGTGACCCCTTCCTTTCATCTGCGGGTTACAGAAGCAACTCAGGCTGGATGCTTTGGTGACCAGTTTAAACTATCTGGCAGGACGATTGATAGTGCCTTGCCTTTGTGTTGTGACATACGTATTTCGGCTGCAGTTTATTAACATAATTCAGCACAATCATACACATATTGTATGTATTAGAGGATAGAATTAGAACCATTTTTTGCACATCACAGTCTCCCTCACTTGTATTTTTTTCTTTTTTGACAAGGATCTGGATAATTGCTTCAACAAATGAACTGCTGTGTTCAGTCTGTTGCTGTAATTTCATAAATTGTTTTCAAGCTAAAGCCAAGCGAGCTTTCACTGAGTTCATATAAAGACTCATAGTGTAATTTACAGGCGCTGTATTATTAAGTGTATGGCAGGAGTGGCAGCGTAACTGGCAGCTGCTTGCCCCTTGTTTTACTGCCACAAAATGAATATCTCCTTCAGCATGCCTAAAAGTCTGCTCCAGGTACCTCATCTTGGAAATGGGTGTGCATTCACCACTGATGTACTCTAAGTGAGAATCCGGTGACAGGCCTCGAGAAAGACCAGCACACCTACAGTCGGAATGTTATCTTTCTTGAACTCTGGAGCTAGGGAAGGCGGGATGCTTTGAGTTCAAGTGAGTGTGAGTTCAGTGCAGCATAGAGGATTGTTCAACGGCAGATGGAAATTACTGGGTTTTTTCAGGTATACATTGGTTTCATTTAAATTCTGTGGGGTAAACAAAGTTACAGCTATCTCTTTTTCAGTTCATACATCCTTAGGATGGTAACTTAAAATCATTTGACTATTTTGTTAATTCCTCACAGTAGTGTTAAACTTCCATTCTCAAATCTGTAGTCTCCTTTATTCCCATACATTTTTGTTGGGAACCTCAGATTCCTTCTGGGTATTGAGGGTAGATGTTACTCACCGGCCGTTCTTTTCAAGTTTTGGGGAATCTAATTACGGTGGTGCATCTGGCAGGCCTGAAATCTATCCGACAAGCAGAGTGTGCACCCAACGCCACTCCATGGTTGTAATTCCAAATGCTTTGGGTTCAGCGCATCCTCCTCCACTGGGGTTCTCAGGTACCTTCCTGTGCACCGCTGCACTTGGGGTTGTGTCTGTGCGGTATGCTCAGTGCCTTGTGACTCTCCTGTCCTTCAGGACCACGCTGGGTGAGATATATATTAGTTATGTTGTTAGGCTTTGCCGGTA
>NDGM011256967.1:500-22728 GCA_002564305.1 Octomys mimax
ATGAATAACCACTAAGACAATATGCAATGTATTAATTATTGAAACTGTGCTAGTAATCGGTTTGGAAGCTGTTTCATTGCTATTTGTTTCTCAATAAAATTATCTTTTTAAAAATAAATTATTATGGTCACTCCTAAGGTTACTGTTCTTTTTTTTTTTTAAAGACATTTTTGCAATGTGTGTTTGTCTTAGAGAAAAAATAGGAAAAGATTATACATTAGTCCCCAGTCTCAAATATGGAAAGATATGTTTTCTCTGTCCCAGGGTAGAAATAGAAATAAAATGTTGGTGTCTAAAGAGCACTAAACCAAGGATCAGTGGGCAGTATGAAAGAGAAGATCAAGATGGAGGGCCAGGACTTGCAGACTGATTGATGGTGAAGACAAAAGAAAAAAAAAGTTGGTTTAGAAAGCCCTGGAAAAAAAAAATTATTAGTTTACATGGAAAGATAGAAAACCAAGAGAGCAGGTAGGCTTCTTATCCTGAATAGGACTCCTGTCCTTAAAAACTTTAGGCCTAGAGAAATTAGAGACTAGAAGTTCAAGTTACTTGAATATAATAAAATAACAGATCTGAAATAATTGGAGAACTATCTTAGTTATTTCCATTACTGAGGCAACATACCTGACACCCAAAATTGAAGGAGCAAAGGTTTATTTGGCTCACCATTACAAAGGTTTCAGTCTGTAGTTTGCTGATTCCAATGCAGGGTGGCCCATGGAACAGGACCATCACAGAGGAGAAACAGTTAGTGGCAAGGAGAACATAGTAGAAGCAGCAAGCAATGACAGCAGCCTTCTTTCTAACCCGTAGGTTCTAACCAGGCTGCATGCCCAGAGAGCTAGTAGCACTCAGCCCTGAGGCTGGGTCTTCCAATATCCACACTCAGAACTGTGCCAACTAGTCAGTGGGCTAATTAAGTAATCACATACCCTTGATCCCAGCAGCACACACTGTAGCCATCTCTAGAATGCCCCACCTTGGTGGCCAGCAAGATAGCTCAGAGGACTAAAATGCCTGCTTAGGGAAGCTTAGGCAAGCACAGGGACTTCGGTTTGATCCCCAGCACCACATGCTGCACTGAGCTAGCCAGAGTCTGGGTGGGGTGGCACGTGCCTGTACTCCCAGCTCTGGGGAGGCTGAAAGCAGGAGGATCACCATGAGTCTGAGCTGCGCAGTGAGACACTGCGACAACCAAATATATTAAAAAATAAATAAATTTAAAAATAATAAAATGCCCTACCTATGACCACCTGGGGTTTTGGGGGAACATCATATAAGCCATAACAAAGACTGATCTGCAACTGCCTAGCTGATCTAGCAATTGGGTTAGTCCTAAAAAGAGAGTATTTTAGGGGCTGAGAGGTTTCAGAGAGCTACTGAGGGATTTTAAAGATAAGATTTTAGCAGCATAAGATTTTGCTGTCATCCTGGTTGCCCAGTAGGAGAATGGGTTTCCTTGAGATGCTAAGTACACTAAGAACTGTCTGAGCAGAAGCATAATAGTCTTTGTAAAAGAGTAGTGGAATTATACTTTAATTTGGTACATGTGAATTTGACCCTTTCCTGGTCTCAAATCCTATTCCAATGAAATTATATGTATTTTAAATTTGCATGTTTTTAATATAAGATAAAATACCTCTTTTACTATATTTTAGGTGGCTGAATATAGTATTCTGGAAGGAAAACTCCAAAAAACCCTAATTGACTTAGAGAAGCGAGAGCAGCAGCTTGCCAGTGCAGAATCTGAGGTACCTCATTCGTGTGTCACATTGTTATTTCACAGAATCTACAGAGCTCATACCACTCTCTTATTTTGGTTGTTACTTAGTATAGTGTATTCTATGGAACTGCTTCTTAGATGTTACAGAGGAAACTGCTTTTCAGCTAGTTAAAGCATGTTTCATATGTCAAGGATAGGTCGGAAGTTGTTTGTTATTTAAAAGAGTTGTCAGGCCGGGGAGATAGTGCAGTAGAATAAGCGCTTGCCTGGCAAGCACACGGGCCTGAGTTCAATCCTTGGTTCCACAAAAAAATAAAAATAAATAAAAGAGTTATCACTTAGCCAAGCCACTTAGTCAGCCACTTTGGCTGACTTCGTACTAGTGCAGATTTTTAGTTAACTTTCCCACGCTATGAAGGGAATAGTTGGTTGCACTGCATAGGGTGTACAGTCCTAATAGTTTTTCAGAGAGAAGAGGATTTCTTTTTCTTGCCCATTAAAGATGAGAGCATAAGAAAGTATGATGCCTTGTATTAGTATTCTGTATGCCTCCTTAACATTCTAAGGCATCTTAACTAAATGCTACCCTAAAAATTTTCCGTAATGTTTATTTTTAAATAACTAGAATTTTAAAATTCCTATGCCTCTTCTCTAACCACAATTTTCTTGGTAAGTCACCTTATCATTATTGTTTTGGGGATTTCTAAATGATTTAGGTGTTTAAACCTAAATATATCTTCTAAATGATTAGGTGGAGAATCAGAAGTCTGTAATAGAAGAAATAAACTCAAGCACTTTTGCTTTTATAATTAAAAGGGTTTTATTTAAATGAGAAATTCCGGGTATTTTCAACTGAATTTATAAATTGTTCATAATTGTTGATAAGTGACAGTTGGAAAGTATAAAATTAGTTGCTTAAACATTATAACTAAAAGAATGTGAAAACAAATTTATAAATACTCTGAAAATGTAACAGAAAATGAGGATAAGAGACTATGCAACCATATAATGCAGCTAGTATTAGGCCAGATCCTTAAAAAGATATTTTTCATTTAAGCTTCAAAGAGAGAAAAAGGAGTTGCAGTCAGAACGTGAACGGAACCTGAAGGAGCTGCAGGACTCCATCCGTAGAGTCAAAGAAGACTGCATTCACCAAACAGAGCTGGAAAGACTGAAGACCAGGCAGCTCGAAGAAGATAAACACCGACTTCAGCAGCAGGTTCTCATCTTATTTTTACAGCTTATCTGTATTCTACAAAGGACCACTAAAAAGTGATCAAATTCACTATAACTTGGATTATTTATTTATATTGCATTGAGATTCGAATTTACTTTTAAGTTGGATCTTGTTATTCTGAGTTAAAGCTATGGCAGAATGGTAGCATGATTTTCTTCCCTTTATCACTGTTTGCATGAATTATTTCAGATGACATATAATGTAAAATATTTTCTGATAAATCTCCCTTTAGCATATGTAGATATTTATATAGCACTGGACCAAATTCAGCTGAGAACTACACTGGTGAAAAGAAGGTTCATCCTCCTCTCCATTTCCTCACCTTGTAGCTACTACCTAACCCATCCCACCCTGCTTTCTCTTTCTACTGCCCAGTTAGCCAGTTGTTAAAGATACCACCAGTGGCTGAGTCATTAAGGTCAGTTGTCATTTTTCATTTCTCATCTTACTGAAACTTATTGACAGAGTCACTGATACTGTTTTTGGTTTTGTAAATACGTTCTCAACTTCTGTGCCATCCCTGTCCTTGTTTTCTTCAGTCTTTATAGCCACGCTTCAGTTCTTTTACAGGTTTGCCTTACTATCTAGCCATTAAATATTAGCTTTTCTGTAAGCTCATAATTTATTTTCTACCCATATCCTTAGCTTTAGAGACTATCTGTATACCTAGGACTTTCACATTTAAGACCTTTGTTTTGTCACTAGTCCCCTAACAAGTTTACTTTTTGAACATTTCTGTTTGAATGTCTTAAGGGCATTTTAAACCCAAGATGGTTTTTTCATCCATATGCAATCTTTCTGTGTTTATAATTTCAGTAATGGGCCCATCTAATCCCACGTATTCAGAATCCTTTTGAAATTTGAAAATTATGACAACCTCCTTTTTAAACTTTTTAGTGTGTCCTACTACCCTCAAGCTTCTCCATAATTTGAACCCAGCCCGTCTCTCCGACCTTTTCTCCCATTCTTTTATATCTGCTGTGTATTCTCCAGCCACATTGATCTTCCGTCAGGACCTCTAGCATGCCATGCTCACCTACCTCTACAATCTTCACGTGTGCTGATATTTCTGGGCGCTTTGAACTCTCTTGATTCTAGTTCTCAACTGAAGCGTTATTTATCCCAAGAAATCTTTCCTGACCCCTGCTCACAAGTACATGTCAAGTTTTTGTGGAGGATTGCTCTCTTCCTTTACAGTATCTCAGTTTTTGTTTTCATTAGCAAGATAACTTAATGTCACTATTCGCTCTATAGAAACCATTATTGTTTAGAGCTATAAGCCTGGAGCCCAACAAACAGTAAAGATTCAATAAATATTTGCAGGGGAAAAAAAATTAAGCTATTAAAAATTGAACTTTTTTTTCTTTTTCTTTCTTTTTTTTTTGTGGAACGGGTGATTGAACTCAGGCCTTTACCAGGCAAGCGCTTGTTCTACTGAGCCATCTCCCCGGCCCAAAACTTATTTTTCTCTAAAAATTTCATTGTAGATTAGATATTTATGATGAATGCCTTTGAAGTCCTCAGTGTGTTCTATCATGAAGGACAATTTTCATAGCAATTTAGGATCAGGAACAGTCAGGTTATTTACATGATGTTAAAGATAAATTTGATTGTTATTGCAGGGTTCTCATTTAAAATACAAAAAAGTGCCCAACTGGTAATTCTTCTTGAGCCATCTAGAACAAAGGCTTTTAACGTGTTAGAATCCCAGAGATACTCCTATAAAGTGCCTTTCTGTGCCCTATCTCATACTGGTATAATTAGCTAACATTTTTTTTAGGAAGAGTGTTGTTAGGAAAAACTGGTATTTTAAAAAAATTACCCAAGATACACCTCTCATCTTGGTGCCAGTGTTCTAAGGCCAAGTGGAAAGCAAGAAGTTTCAAAGATGCCCAGATTGCTAAGTCTATGTCTATACATTTGTACACATCAGATTTCCTGTCACTGGGGTAACATGCTAACACTCACAACTTAAACAAGGAGAGATCAATTTATTTTGGATCCTAGTGTTAGTGGGTTCAGCTGATTCATTTCATGGTTGGCAGTCTCCAAGGTGGAAACTGCCTGATAAAAGGGCATGGCAGAGGAAAGCTGCTCACATTGTGCCAGTCAGGAGGCAGAGAAAGATCCATCTCTCTTTTGGCTTCACTCTGACAACTTCATGCTGTATGCTATTTAGCTAACCAAGCCTTCTTCAGAAATCCTGATGGAAGCCTCTGTGACTCCACAACTCCTATGTTCTGCATGCCTGAAAAACAAGCAGCATGTGGATAATGCCAAAGTCTGCCTCATAGAAGCATGATCCTGGCATCTGGGACCATGGCTACAATGGTCCCTTAGGTATCTGGATGGCTGAACTGCAGGAAACACTTTTGTAGGTAGCACTAAATGAGCTAGACTCCCTGGGCCTCTTCTCAATGCAGCCTTTGTTTCTTGCACCTTTGAGACTGTTGTGTGGGGTCTTGCTGATTCCTAGGACTACTTCAAGCCATCTTTCCTATTGTCCCAATGCAAAGTACTTGTCTTATTATTAATGCTATTCTTTTCAGCAGCCATGTTTTTCGTGGCCTTAATTTTGTGAGTCCTTTCTCTCTGGCCAAACTGCAAATGTATCCAATTCTTGATTTTTTTTTTTTTTTCCCTCCTGATTTTCACTGTAGACTTGACTAAAAGTAGCCAGCAGTACTCATGCCACAGCCCAAACATTGGATTGCTTTAAGATTTTATCCACAGATCAATTAGTCTACCACCCTTAATCTCAGTCTCCCATAGTTTTAGGATATAGCCAAAACGAAGATATGACATCTAGCCCAACTGTCAAAGGACATTTTGTTTTCTCCAATGCATGTCCTTTACTGTTCATATTCCTATTAGCATTTTGGTTTTCTGAGCTCCAATCAGGTTCCCCATCAGTCTTGGCTTACAGCAACCTAAATCTCTAGCTGATATCCCCAAACCTTGCCAAACTTTTCCCACAAACCAGTTCCAAAAGCTTCTGGTCAGGTGTAGTCACAGCAACAACCTCACTTCTGTTACCAATTTCTGTATTAGCTAGCCAGCTTTCACATCCCTGGAACAAAACAATGCTCACAACTTGGAGAAACTTATTAGGCTCATAGTTTCAAAAGATTCAGTCCATAGGAGGGCAGCTTCGAGGTAGAAACAGTATGATAGAATGGGCGTGCTGCTTACACCATGATTGCCAGAAAGCAGAGAGAGAGAGAAAGAGGAGCTAGAGACAGAAATACACCCTTCTAGGTCATGTGGCCCATCTACAACCAGGCCCTCTCTCCAAATAGCACATTCAGCTACTAAACTCATTAGCCCTTCCAAAATCCAATCACCTTCCAAACACATGGAACTTTGGAGGACATTTTAGATGAAAACCATAACAACATTTAACTTTTTATGTATAAAAAATCTTTTTAGGTCATTATTCCAAGTCATATGTACTGTACATAACAATTATTTACACCAGTAAAAGAAACTTTTAAACACTGTCAGCAAAGCAGATGAAGATAAAGTATCTGTGTATCTACTCAAATAGAGAAAAGCCTAGGTATAATACCTCAGAGTGATTGCAGTGTATAGGCCAGTTAGCAAAGGAAAAAGAACCTATCATGCCTTTGTAGCTTGCTGCTTTACAACCTGATTGTTACAACAGAAATTGTTCATGGTAATATACTTGAAACTGCCAAATGTGATAGTGTTCATTATGCTTTTTGTTTGAAACACAAAGGACACTTTAGAGTGGTTTCTATTTAACTTTGGATATCAGAAGAGGTAAACTTTAGTTGTATGGAAACTTCATGTAAGAGTAGCTTATTAGATACTAGACACATCCTGATTAGGAATTTTTTTTTGGTCAGTGATGATTTCAGTTCCATTTTGCTGTTTTTCTAAGTACTTCACTTTAGTTAAGTCTTTAATGTTAAGAAAAAAACAACTGGTTTACCTAATGGTAGTCATATCAGTATGTGTTTTAGGAAAGAATGTCTAATGATTTTAGCTTGAATTGAATTTTTTTTTTTTTTTAAATTTTAGGGAAGGGTCTACAGGGTGTTCAAGGTCTCACTACTAGATTGGGCTCATAGTGATCCTCCTGTTTACAGCCTCCCAGGAGCTGGGATTACAGGTGCACGCCGCCATGCCCAGTCTTCATTGCTATCTGTGTGTCCACTGAGCTCTTTGGCTGGCCCTTGAATTTAATTTTTAAAAACCCTTAGACTTAAAGGGATATCAGTAGGCCCTCTTTTTTTAAAAAAGCTGCTCAAAAGGAAATTATAGTGTTTGTTACAGACAGGCTACCCCTCCTTTTTTAATGTATGAAGTATTGACTCCTTTCATCAGAACCTTCTCTAAATGAAAAAATCTGAGTTCTGGTTTTGTCACTGCTACTGATTAGCTTACTAGCTCTTTGACCCTCAATTTTTTTTTTAATCTATTAAAATTACTACCACTTTTTAGTTGCATTTTTCTGAATTTTCTATATGCACATGCCTTAGAATAAGATAAAAAAAAAATGCTATTGAATTCTAAAACAGCAAATTTCCTATATGATTTGTTTTTAAATGTTTAATTTTTTTAAATATAGCTTAATGATGCTGAAAGTAAATATAAGACTTTGGAAAAGGAGTTCCAGCAGTTCAAGGATCAGCAAAGCAACAAACCAGAAATCCGTCTACAGTCTGAAATAAATCTTCTCACCTTGGAAAAGGTACCCTGTCAATTTCTTGGCAATTTAATTATAGTCCCACTGATAAAGTAATACATGTCATATAATGTAATAGTATTTCACTGTATTGTTCTAATAGCAAATAAGAACTTGTCCAAAAATTGAAGGCACAGGACATTGTTAATAGTTAGATTTGTTAGAAAATGTCAGTTACAGCTTACACTAAGAGCAAACATGTGGAAATAAAAGAATTCTCGAAGTTGGCAAGTAAGCTGAAGAGCCAGTTTCAGCCTATGGCAAGAACCAGGAGAAGCAGATACAGCCAGCATTTGGTCACAACAGCCCAGTTACAATGCCATTACTGCCATGTCATGGGGTTCTGTATCTTCTGACTCTAGAATTACACCACTGAACTGTCAGTTTTGTGGTAGCCACTGTGAATATTTTTTGTGTCTCACTCTTCTCTGGATTTAATGTCCTAGGCAGCAGTGTTCATTTACATCACAGAGTTCTACTCAAGCTTTCAGTGTAGAAGAAGGGGTAGCCATGCCATTTTATTTTCTGTGGTTGGACGTCAAGTCCTGCCTCTCTTTTGTATTAGGGTCCATTCACAAACAGAATGTCCAGGGAGAGTAACAGGTGTACAATGTCCACCTAAGTTTGACAGTATGCATTGGGATTTGTGAAAACAAAAACCAGTGATGTAAAGAGTTTGGCAAGTGTGTTGGGGAAGCACAGGTGCTATGCTGAGACTAAGCCCAGAATCTTGATATAAGAAAGCCAGTTTTAGAGTGTGATACATAAACATACTAGGTGACCTTTATGGGCAAGGAGTTTAGGTTTCAAGTCCGATAAGAATTGTGCATAAGCAGACAGATTCAACATGGAGACTCTGATTTTGGTTCAGATCCTAGCTCTGCCACTCATGGTGTCATATTGGGTAGATTCACTTACTGCACTGTATTTATTTCCATATCCTTTGAAGTGGAATTAGTAAGTTTGATGAAGGAATTGAGTTGATAGTTGCAAAATGCTCAGTGCAGATCCAGGATATTATTTATTTTCCTCAACATTTCTTTTTACTAACAAACATAAAATTTAAATAAATAATGTGATACCATTAAAGCATTGTAAGTAGGAGAGCGACTCAATTTTTACATGTAAAACAAATTCATGTAGTATGTAGAAAATATAAGAGTACAAGCCCTAACCCCTTACCTGAAGGCCTATATAATCAATTGCTTGCTCAAAAAACTTACTTGAATGCCTTAGAATATTTCTTAGACTTTTTATACTTCATATATCCAACATCTAAAGAACGAGTTACCATGTTTACCTAATGATGGATATCTAATAATTAAAACTTGCTGAGGACACCAGAGCACTTTGTATCTATTGATTATCACTGTATTAAAAGGTAAAACTAGAATGATTTAAAATACTCATTTAAAATAAACCCAGTATATAACAAGATACATAACACTTTTATTAACAATAACCATTTCCTAAAAAATGGCAAGACATAACATTGTTTGACCTTTTTGTAGTCTCTTTAATGTCTGGATAATAGAAGACACATATTCTTAATATCTGGTTCTATATTCAGCTCATGTGATATCACACATTGGCTCTAGAAAACTCCACTGTATATTCATAGAAACAATGAAAATAAAAAAGACAAACACTGCCTTAGGATTATAGTGACAATAATTTTAACTTCCTTGACAATTTAGGACCAAAACTCTGCTCTTTGAAATATCCCAGAATGTCCACAGGTAAACTAGGTCACTTCCCCTAAGAATTGTTATCCTCTGGTACTACAGAGCCTAGTAACTGTTTCTGCAGCTTGTCAAGTGCCAAGCTGTCTTTGGGGGGGTCTTTCCAATCCCATATTCATTTAACTGGAAAGCTAACTGATTTGATCTCTTACATATTTTGACAGTCTCTTTATTTATTTGTTTTTAAGCGTTTCTTCATTGTTCTACCAGCGTTTGGTCACGACAGCCTAAAGTGAACTTGAATCTAGCTCAACTTTTTCCATCCCTCTTTTGATAAAACCAAGTATTAAAATACTTTTTTGTAAATATGAATTTTCTGACCTATCTGCGAGATATATTTGAAGTACTAATATTGTAAATTCTCATAAGATATTAAGCAGATATCAAAAAGTATTTCATTTTACTAGAGGGAATTCAGAGACCAGCTATCAAAATTATAACAGAAGTCTTATCTCTGAATAAGGAGATACTCAGAGATACTCATCTCTGAATACATACTGGCTGACTAGATAATACTCATCATGAACATAAATTTTAAATAATTAAATTTCCCTATATATATTTATTAAAACAATAAAAAGATCTTTAAACATATTTGAAGTATGTTGTTCCATGAACTTTCTGAAAGAGAAATATATAATTGAACTGCCTCTGTAGTACAACTAGTGAATGTTTAGTATTTAAGTGCTTGGTTAAAACCCTTTTGGCTTTTTATTTTTAACCGTAAACACATTCGCACATTCCATAAAAGTGTTAGCTACAAAAGATAAATCAAAATCAATACAATTATATTTTCAGCTCTTCTTATAATTCTTTGTAAATTTTTTTAGAGCCAGAAGAGGGCAGAATCTGATTTCTTTAAATAGTAACAAAGAGGTCAGAGCACAAAAAGACCTAAGTGAAAAAGTATCTGAGCTACTCCGAAAGTTTTGGTTACTTATATCTGATTGACAGCTTTTTTTCCCCTTTCTAATTGTCTATTTTAAATAAAACAAAAATATTCCCATTTTCAGTGAAAGGTCTAAAAAGTTAGCATGAAAATACAATTTATGAAGTATAGTTCTCAATTCCTTTATTACATAAGTAGCTAGTAGTAAATAATTTGTGATTCTTCTATATCCAGGAATGTTCTTATATAGCTTGAAAATTGAGACTTTTTAAAAAAAAAAAGCATATAATATAGTGGGGCGTATGGCGGTTGAAAAGACAAAACACGTTGAAAAAATCTTGAATTTTTTTAATCAAGCTAAAATTTAGGTATAGTGTTTAAGAACAGTTTGTATTTACTGTGAGGGCAAGATAGGAGGAAAGAGAACAATAGTAGCCTTCGGGGATTTCTTTTAAGTACTGTAATTTGTTATGTAATTAGGAAGATAACTCAGATAGCAAATGACTGAATTATTAGATACAAAGAAGTGTGATGGAAATCTTTACAATGAAGAGAAACTGTTTTAGTATTCAGGATCTAGTAGTTTAAGGCACCTACCTCATGTCCAGGTAAATTTGAGCAGCTGAACCTTAAGATTTAGGCAAACAGAAGAGAAAAAGAATTAGCAGGCTCAGGAAGTAACTGAAGTGAGGAGGATTAGGGACACAAACCTAGTTGGAACAGTGTTTCCTGTCGAGGAAGACTTAAAAATGCAGGTTGAATAGGTAGCATGGAAATTACATTTTGGCAAGTGCCTTGACTCCTCAGCAGAAGAGTGGAGGCTTAACTTTGTAGCTATAGATTGTTTAGTAGAAAGTAAATTGATCTAGTAGTGGTTTGTAAGACTTGTAGATAGATCTGAAGCTGGAGAGAAAAGAAATCTGTTTCCCCTTCAGAGCTGCTTATGAGCCCAAGAGGTGAGTTAAGGAAGTGACATAGAAATTTAAATTTGACAATTTTATTTCAAGGAAAACCCCTGTAGTTCCATGTGACTGACTTTGCATGAAGTAGGAAGTATGAGACAAAGATATCAGTAAGTGCTAATCTATGCTTTCAGTGTTCTTAATTTTAGGTCCTGAACTGAGTTTTCTTTTCAGGAGTAGTGAAATTCTTACTTTAGTAAGTCACAGACTAAGGACATCTTAAATAAAAACACAAAATGCAAAGATTACAAGAAGTCTCAGATCTGTTTACAATAAGGGCTTTTAACTCAGAGTCTTTGAATTTCTTGAAATTGTGTCAGAATTTTAATTTGGTGCCTTTTTCTAGGAAGTGGCCCTATGTATTTCTTTAGAATCACAGAGACATTTTTATTCTTTAAGGAACAATAAAAGTTAGGATCACTGAGGTTGTGATAGGAATAAATTAGAAAAATGAGATTTTTGTCTCAAATTTGCTGACTGCAGATTTGTTAAGAATAAAATTACATGTAGAAGTGTACCTGTAGATTAAATTTGTATGAATAACTATGCAAACGTGCACAGTGTATGGCAAAACCGATAGAGCTTACCCAGTTTTTACTGATAGAGCTGCTTTTTAGGCCTTCTCCTTGGATACTAGGCCTTCTCTTAAGACCGATGGACAAGTTCTCTTTTTATAATTGAATACTTCTGCTTTATCTCACAGCTACATTTTTTTTTTTTCTATTCTGAGGTATGGCCTGTTGTTGAATTACCAAGAAATATATATAAATCTCAGGGGTATAAGTGGAAGAGATTATCTCCAATAATCTCAGCAGTATTATTCAACTTAAGATGCTTAAGTCTAGTTGTGAAATGTCAACACAACTAAATCCAAGCACTAGGGATTCATAAAGCAGAAAAGATCTTGACTTGATGTAGTCATATATTACTAAGAGATTGTTCTGGTCTTTTGTGAAGGGAATTTGGCAGTCTGCTTTTCCTTTCATTTCATTTTCATGGGTTTTCTAAAGCTAAAATTTTTATAGTGTCTTCAGTTTGTTTTCCTGCAGAATTTTAGGAATTGTGTGTATGGCAAAAACTAGACTTGATATAAAAAAATTCAGCCAATTCAGAGTAACGATGTTTTACTGTAATTCAAGAAGATTATTACATTATCACTTAATAATAAAACTGTCTGTTGGCTGCATGAATTTGTTTGGTACTTGGTTTAAAACCCTGAGTACATTCCAAAGCCTAGCCAAGTTGGCCTCGGTTCATGCACAACAGATTGCCTGCTGCAAGTATAAATAACCATATTTTTTAAATTGAATCACTTTAGTGTTTTTCTTTATACATTTGAGAAAAAATAGGGGAAAAGTTAGATGTGTTTTATTAAGGAACATTATTTTTCTTACTCTTGGGTTTATTTTAACATTCTTAAAATATTTCTGACTTTGTACTCTCTTAGTAAATTACTTTCTGATAAAACATTTCAGTGTTTCCAGGGTTCTATGGTTTTGACAAAATATAGTTACAGAAGTGTCTCTTCTAGCTCTCTTCCTTGTAAGACAAAATTCCACATAATGATAGGCCTCCAAAAGGAAAGTTTGGTTTCTGTGATTTAAAGTATCAGCTGAATTGGAATGTTAACAGCTAGAACTGCTTTTTGTAAAAAATGTATTTTTCACTCAGTGTTTAAATACATTTACAGTAACTGTCTGGAGGTTCAGACTAATTCAGTTCTTTTTAGTAAAGGCTGTATGGCAATAAAAATAAGACTATATTTTAAACAAGAAAATGTTCATGTGCCATAATATTTATAGTAAGTTATATAACAGTTTTAGATGATGTCGTATGTTACACTGTATAAACTCTTTTCTTAAGCCAGACTCTTTGTATATATTATCTTTCAATGATTGTACACAGTGCTATAGTGTTTCACTTGATATCATCTTAATCACTGTTAGGTTGAACTTGAAAGAAAGTTGGAATCTGCAACTAAGTCTAAACTGCATTACAAGCAGCAGTGGGGACGAGCTTTGAAGGAGCTTGCCAGACTTAAACAGGTACGGTAATTTATACATTATTATTTTTATATCTTTTTCCCTTCTTTCTTTATAAGTTTGAATGTTTGGCAACATCTTTACTGTTCAGATGTCTGCGTTTGAATCTTCAGTGCTTTTTTTTTAAATGTGCTATATGCAAGACGCTTTGTTTTCATAATTAAAAACTCAAATTTCCTTAAATTTAAGAACATTTTATATATTATTCCTAGGAATAGTGTTAATTCTTTTAGAAAAAGGCACCATAAGGGGATTTTTAAGAGTTAAAATCTATAGTTTCCTAAACTTATCTTACCTTTTTCCTGCCTGCTATTAAACAGCAAATACTGATATTTTTGACATAATTTCTTCAAATGACTAAAATCAAAGAAAATGTGAACAGAATTTTTATTTTGAATCAGTTTATTTGACCTAAAACTTTTAAGAATCAAAAATGGTTTATTCTAAACTTGCTTTTCTTTAATATGTCATTTTATTCTGAATGAAATTTGTTATGTAGTGTCCTTTAAGTTTGTATTTTTCCTAAAGTATCTATAACCATGATATACTATTAAGTAGGTTGGGTGTACAAATGTAAGTGAGGCTTAGGCCTTCTTTGAGAGCTTGGATTTAGAATTAGAAAAAACAGCTGGGCTGGGGAGATAGCTTGGCAGTCTGAGCACCTGCCCGGCAAGTACAAGGACACAGGTTTGACCTCCAGGCCAAGCTGCATAGCGAAACCCTGTACAAAAGAAAAGAGAGAGAGGAGAGGGAGAAAAGAAAGAGGTATAAATATAAAATGTACTTATACACAGTCAAAAAGAGAAAATGCATCTACTTAACAGACTTAAGAAAGGTGTCGCATATGACAAGGTATTTGAGGTGGACCTCTGGAGAAGAGTTGATAGGATTTAGGATTTGCATAGTGGCCTGTTGTGACTTGGGGAAGTAATGGGGGAAATATATGTATACAGTGATCATCAGGCATAAAGTGGGAAATTATAGCCTGTTTTTGAAAGCAGAGCAGGGACAATTTTACATTTCAGGTAACAAGGAGTGGAACTGAGTGGAAACAAAAGAATGCAAGTAGAAGATTCTTGTCACAGATGATGCCAAAGACTCAAGCCATAGTCTGAGAAGAGTTCCCTTGTGGGAAATACAGTTACTGAGATGTCATTGGAGTGTGAGAAGGAGATAGACTTGTAGTTGTGAATATCTTGATTTTTACAGAAAAAATTGCACAAGCAGTAAGAAATATGCATCTTTTGTTAGAAGTATGATTGGGCCGAAGGAAAGAGACAGTCTTTTGCAGAGATGATACAGTACTTGAACCTGTGCTAGATAGAACCTGACATTTGAGGAGGAAGGAAAACTAGTGAAGAAAATAATAGCGAACAATCGTTATAACAATGCTAATAGAACAGTTAGTATTTTTTTTAAAAAGAACAGTTAGTATTTATTGAGGGCTTGATGCCCTGTGCTAAATGAGCCCTTCAGATGTTTTTTACTAGTATTCCTATTTTATAAGTGAAGAAGCTGACTTGAAATTAAATTGTATCATACAGGTACTAAGAGATTGGCTAGAACTGAAGTCATTTGACAGAGATGCAGGCTCTTTCCCTTTTGTAATAATGTGATTTTAGTGCATAGAAGTCATGGAATGAAAGAATTTTGAGTGGAAGAATTTGAGGGATAAAAGACAAAAGTTTCTGACAGGAGTGTTCAGCAGAAGTACTCCTGAGTTGTTTGCATTGACTGGCAAGCCAGCTCCACCAATGAGAACAGAAATGACTTCAAGGGAAAAAGCGCTTAATAACAAAGTCCTGACCCCAAGATATTTAGGTTACATTTATTTAGTATAGCTAAATCAAGAGAGCTGGGTTGTATCTTGACCCTACCTCTTCCTATCACTGTGACTTTGGGAGTTGAATTTCTCTGATTAGTCTTCTTATTTATATGATGGGAATTTTTTCTTCACAAGTTGTTCTGAAGTTAAGTAAGTTGTCTATAAAGTGTTTAATACAATATTTGGTAATATGGCTGCTATTAAAAGGAGATAAGACTATTATGTAGTATAATCTTTGCTTTTAGTCTATTAGGACCTTGTTAGATGGTAGCCTTGTGTATTGATGGATGGAACAAATATTAGAGATTCTGTCACTGAGTAGCTGTTCAAAGAAATGATTTCAACAGTAGGACATTTTTGTGTATGAAGAATGAGGATATTATTTTATAGTGATTATGATAGGGAAGTGGGGTAGGCTATATAGTTTAGTAAAAGTAGCTTGTATTGGATGGTAGTTTTAATAGATATTTACAGAAATGATACAGAAGAATAAAACAAGGACTAAATATGTAGATATGCAAGTGTCAGTAGGTGAACTTCTAAGGTCTGGTAATGAAGGGATGCATTGAGTCTAAATAACATCAGTAGGTAGTTCATTTGTGTTTGTTTATTTAGCACGTGCTTATGGAGAGCTACTGTGGCCCTTGCACAGTGGTAGATAGTGGACGTAGCAGTTGTCTCTCAAAAGCTTAAAGTCCATTTACCACTCAAAGCTAAAAGAGAATGTCTCAAAGGTAAATGTAAGTAAAAATATGAGATTTAGAATCCTTTCAGGCTTTAAAATAGAAAGTAGATGGAGAAAGTATGAAAGATAATGTTTGCTATTACAGCTGAGTAGAGGGTAAGAAACTGGTACAGTGGTGATTAGTTATGAGCCATTAGCAAAATTACTTGAAAAGATGTTACAGTGTTATCTGTTGAGTAAAGTATTTGGGGAGGATAAATGATTGATCATTAATGATTATTGAAACAGTTTCGTTATAATTAACATTTTACTTCAAATGGAGTGTCATGTTCATATATGTATATTGTAGATTACATTCTTTTTAATTTTTTCACCACTGAAACTGTTTAATTTGAATAGGATGACTTAAATTCATAGCTTTGAGGAAACTGTTGTTCATGCTCTCATTGTGGGCCAATTTCTTTGCTTATCCCACAAACTTTCTGCTTTAGAGACACTGTAAATAAATTTTGAGGTCTTTCAGAATCATTGATGCTCTCCAGACTACATCGAGCTGCAGCAAATTAAGAAGAAAAGTAATAGATTTTGGGATTGCCAAAGTGAATTTTGCTTTGCCACTATTTTTTGAAAGATTAAAATTAAAACTAGATCACAGCGGCACATTTCTTATGTGTGATAGTTACTTTAAAAATCTTTCCCTAAAACTTTTTAGTAAAAACACATTGTGTTTGAATATGAAATTGGAATTGTCTATCTGGTTTTGTTCAGAGGATTGTTTGTGCAACTTCTTGTTTAAATTGGATTAGGACCATGTTAATTTTATATTGCCTCTGGTGAATAGCCATGGGGCTGTAATCTCTGCCAATAATTTGTCACATCAGAACCCTCTGGAGGGCCATCCAAGACATGCGTGTAGTACGGATTAAATGGTGAAAGCTGTATCTTAGATTGTTAATAAATGTTGATGACAAAGACCAGCTGGTAAAGCTTGGAAATAAGATCTGATGTTGATGCCCATTGCCAAAACAATGTTTAGACAGATTTCCATTACTCAAAAATGACCTAGCATAGTCAATTTGTGAATTAAAATATCATAACCTTCTAATTATTTAGGGAAAAAAACTTTCCTTCTGATTCACAACCATAAAAGTTGTAAGCTTTATAAATCTTTTGTAAGTTGGATGGCAGCAGCTATAAAATATAACTAAGTGTAACATAAAAGGAGTCTTGATTTAGAAAACAGGGAAATGATACCCTTGGATTCTAAGTTTAATATCTTGGGACATAGTTAAAAATTCTACTTCTTAAACATTTAGGGAGTGATTTAGTTTCCTTTTTCCTCCTCTTTGTGAAAAGGTACTATAGAAATATTTTAAAGCCAAAACAAATACTTAAGTTAGTCTACAAATACCAGAGTTAAAATTGTCTGCTTTAGTCTTTATGGGGAAAATAATAACATGCTTACATATTTACTTAAAAACATTTAGAACATATTTATGTATGCAGATGAAAGACACCATTTTAAGTGACTGAACCATTGTTCTAAAGTGTGAAATTGTTGTAGAAAATTTAACATTTTTATGTCACATATAAAGCTAGGTATATGTTTGTTCCCAAGACAGAAAACAGAAGTAAGATTATGGGTAGGATGTGGGTCCTTTACCATATTTGTGCACAGTAGATCTGTTTAAAACTGAGCTGATAAATTTAGTAAAAACAACACAGACTTCATCAGCTGACATCAGCACTATCTGGTCCAGCCTCCTGCTCATCCACTCAGAGTAATTAATTTGATTAATTTATAAGTAATTTAGCCAGGGATAGGATGTAAATCTTTGTTTAAGAAAACAGTTGGAGGTCCAAGTCTTGGTTAAAAACTGTGTCTTGAAACCATCCAGGCCCTCCTACTGGCTTGTCAGCTCTGGGTTATTTTCAGAAAACTTTACTTGAGTTCCTTAGTTTAGCTGTAAGTTTTTTCCCACAGCCTTACATGGTATGTGTGTGTGGGGGAGTAAGTAGTGGCCACTTTTTAGCCTCTGTTTAGTCTAGTGTATGTATGTTTACATCTCTTCTCTGGATTTATAGGCAGCCAAGGCAAAATAAAGATTATACTCACTTGATTGAGGAGCCTTTAACCCAGAGCACCTGGCATGGACAGGGTTTCTTTTGCAGACCTCTAATTTATGTGTGTGTGATTATTAGTAATGCCGCATGCTTAATTACAGCATTAAGATATTTAAAGGATTTTTTGGTATGTTGTAGAAGAAAAGTTTTTCAGGTTGATTTTCTTGTTCTCTCTTCAAAGAAAGAAGCTTGATGAAAGTAAAGTTTCATAAGACAACCTAGAGTAGTTTCTTTTTCCTGCTGGCAATCATATTTTTACTCCCTTATCTTGGAAAAAAAAATGCAGAGTTTGCAGTGCCATACAACATAGAAAATAAAAATTACCTATACTTTTATCTTTTTCTCAGCCTGCAATAATAATTTGATACATTTTTGTTCAGATATTTTCCTTTCTTTTTGAATAATTACTTTGTAAGTGAAATATATTTCAAAGACAAGATTCTTACTAATCTGCATTTATAAGACATTAAAATATATGTTTAGGCAACATCATACCTTATTTATTGATCATCTTGTATGAATATGCCATAGTTTATACAGTAGAACATTTTTTTCCAGATTTTCATGTAATAAAACAGTACAAAAGATTTTTTGTATATATATGAATATCTCAAGTGTTTATATCTAAAAGGGGAATTTCTGACCATTCAACCCAGGTATTCCCTTCCTAGATATCTTCCCCAGAGTTAAAGATACCATATTATAGTGATGCATGCATACCCATGCTTATAGCAGCGTAGTTTATACTAGCTGAATCTTGGAAGCAGTCCATACATTCATGAACAGAGGACTAGATAAAGAAATGGTGGTATTGTGCACAATGGAGGAGTACTCTGCCATAAAAGAGGATAAATTTGAGTCATTCGTAGGAAAATGGATGCACCTGAAGATCATACTTTGTAGTGAAATAAACCAGATTCAGAAGCTTGAATATCATAGGATTTCTCTCATATGAGATATCCAAAATGTAAAGAGCAAAATAAAAGGCACATGCATATAGATTTTTGGATGAATCTGGAGAATAAAATGGAAGACATATTAACTGAAGTGGATTGCAATTAGTAATTAGGGACAGCTACTAAATTTTGTAGGTACATCTTTGTAAAATAAATCATTTCTTATTTGTTACTCTTACCACTTGTTCCTATGTCAGTTCATTAGGTTGACAGGAGTCATTTTCTTGCCTTCAGGTTTGTTATCCTATGATGTTCAGATGAGCGCAGTCATTAATATGGCCACAAATGATTATGACAGCAAAGAGAAAGTATTCAGGGAAAACTTGGACTTTTCTGGAGTAGATGTGATTTATAGAGTTGGCAGTGCGTGGCTGTATCATGTATATTGTCAAATAGGATTATAATCATAAGTCAAAGTTATATAAAATATATATACTCCTGATATGAGGTGTCTGGCTTCTTTCTTTCAAGAGAGAACAAGAAAGTCAAATGGCTCGTCTTAAAAAGCAGCAAGAGGAATTGGAACAGATGAGGCTGCGTTACCTCGCTGCTGAGGAAAAAGATACAGTAAAAAGTGAGCAACAGGAATTGTTGGATATAAGAAATGAGTTAAACAGGTAAAATAATTAAAATATTCTTTTTTTCCTACAGAAACTAATAGGACAGCCTTTTAAGTGGTTCATTTGGTCCAGGGAAGGTACAGATCTGTCAAGGGTTAAAGTGTTTAAGACATTAGAAAGATTGAGTTGGTATGATCTACAAAATTTATAATCAGAAATTCTATCTTAGGGCTGGCCAAATAGCTCAATGGAGTAAAGTGCCTGCAATCAAGCACAGGAGCCAGGAGTTCGATCCCTGGGCCTGCCATGCCAGTCTTGCTTCCCCACCCCCAGAGTATGCTGAGATGGCAATTGAGACTGGGCGTGATGGTACACGCCTCTAATCCCAGCTCTTGGAAGGCTGTAAACAGGCAGGTCACTGTGAGTTCAGTCCAATAGTGAGACCTACTGAACACCTGTAGACTCTGTCCTAAATACAAAAAGTAAAAAATAAAAAATAAATAAAATAAAGATACGTGAAACAGCAGCGTGTGTGCTCCCCACATAATTGTACCTATGGCAAGGTTTAATGTATCAGACATAGTAAGAGATTAACAGTAGCTGATAATAAAACTAAAGCAGTTATAATAGTACACTTAATGGAAGTTATGTGAATGTTGTTTCTCTTGCACAATGTCTTACACCCTGTACTCATAACCTTCCTGTGGTGATGTGAGATAACAGAGTGCCTAGGTGAAAAGATGAAGTGGATTTTGTAAGAATTAGCTGTCTATGTAAAGAGTTACTTGAATCTGAGTACTGAAATACCACAACCATTGGTCTAACATCTGAGGGAGACCAAGGGGCTAAAGGTAGGGATCCAGTACAGCTGGACCAACTGTTAATTCATGTCCCAGATGAGATGGACTAGAGGACTTCATGCTACACTAATCACATGCAGTTCAAAACTTATGGATTACTTATTTCTGCAATTTTTATTTAATATTTTTGTACTGCAGTTGACCATGAATAGCTGAAACTGCAGGAAATGAAGCTGTGGATAACTAGGACTACTGTTGTGTGTGTGTGTGTGTGTGTGTGTGTGTGTGCACGTGTGTGTGTGCATGTGTGCTACTCCATGATTTCTAACATGAAATACTGTTGAATTGTGTTTAAATGAAACTGACACTCTAGAGAAGCCCAGTGTGACATAGTGGTTAAAAATACAATCTAGGGTCAGATTAAATTCTAGCTTAAAGAATGGTACTTAAGTCTTTTTCTTTAATCTCTCATCCCTAATGAGGCTATCTTCCTCAGAGGATTGCTTTAAAGACTAAGAAACTTGAGACAGGCATATAAGGCACTTAACTGATACAGTAAAATTAATAAATGTGAGCTGTTGTCTTAGGTGTTAATATAACTAAATTTGAAATATCTTTTAATTAAGATTCCATTTAATTAGAAATAATTATAAATATACACACAAAAATAAATTTAAAAATATTGATGGTATGTATAAAGCTAACCAGATTTGAAATAAAGACATTCATGGGAAAAAAAAAGAATGTAGTGGTTCATGGTATAATTTTCCAACAAATATTTATTCTGTTGTAGATTTGGATGGTGTTATACATTAATAAACTATACATGATTTTTGCCTTTCTTATTTTTACTGTCATATATAGCATCAAAACCAAAGAGTGCTGTGTTTTAGTGGCATATACATAGAGATAAATTTGGATATTTCAGTATCTTACTTTAGGTTTCAGAGAACTGAAACTAACTATAAATATATGGGCAAAAAATCTACCTTCTATATAAGAAAAATCAAGTGATAGGCAAGACATAATAAAGTTTATATGAAGTGCAGTTGTAGTAAAAGTGGTATTCAATATTCGGTTCTGCAAAGATCATCTTTGAAGTATTCTTACCCATATGTAACTAATCTTTCAATGAAATCAGCTCCCTCTAGAGGTCTTCCAGTACAATGTTGCTAGGACAGTAAGAGGCTATACATCATGTCATACAGTTGGTTGGCAGAGTGAGGGATATTGAACTTGGAGAAGAGAACTCTTAGGGGAAAGGATAGACAATTGTCAGCAAATATCTAGAGGGCTACCATACTTTAAAAAAAAAATAGTCTTCCCTCCTTGGGCAGGAAAATAATTATAAAGAGAGATGATAAGTTTAATATGAGAGAAACTTTCTAACAGACAAAGGGTTCCTACTGGCAGAAAGTGTATGAGTCCAGACATAGCATTTTTCAGGAATATTATCAGTGTTTCTTTTCAGCTCTTGGTTCCAAAATGCTATTGTGTTCATGACTAATGTTTTGTATTTTATTAAATATTTGGTGGGGATATTCTTTGTGAAAATTGCTTTTTCTCTTCATGAATGAACAGATGATACAGAAAGAGAAGTGGTTAATTATTAAGGCACTGTTTGTTATGCTTATAAGGCCCCTCTTCCTAGGTGACTTTATAGGAGTTAAGGGAGAGGAAACAGCTCTTCAAGTCTACATTTGGACTGGGGGCTGTGGCTCAGTAATAGAACACTTGTCTAAACGTGTCAGGCCTCTTCTTTGGCCACCAGTATCACCACAAAAAAGAAAAATCCACCCTTAATACATCTTCAGGCCTTCTCAAATTCAGTGGGAAAATTTGGGACCTACCTCCTGTATCTCAAAATAGTGTCCCTCACTAATGTAGGCTTTTTTTTTCCTGACAACAGAGATTGGGTTCCTTTTTGGACTGCATGGGTGAGTTGCCTTTTTTTTTTTTTTTTTTTTTTTAA
>NDGM011256968.1:0-10096 GCA_002564305.1 Octomys mimax
CTAATACCTCCAGACATAGCATATAGGAAATAACAAAGAGCATAATTCAGAAGGCAAGAGAAGATGCTGTATGCTCCTGGATGAAGAATAAAGAGCTCTCAAAATGTTAGTTAGACAGGACTATGTAATATATACTAGAGGAACCCATTTACAAGGTCGTTGAAGTTTTCTATTAAACAGTATGAATATGTGTGTGTGTATAAAAGATAGGGAAGAAGTAATATAAAGTCAATGGAAAATGGAAATATACACTTTCAAGTTTCTAATACTAGTAGAAAAAGTCATACCATGTCTTTTAAACAAATTGTAAGTGAAATATACAGTATAAAACTTAAAACAAAAATTAAGATTAAGCAATATTCAGAAAATCAAATACCAATTAAAAATTAAAATTAAGTATTTCAAAACAATTGAACTAAAAAACATTTCATGATAGTAAAGAATGCTTAAGAATAAAACATAAGATAAACGTTGGAATGACAAATAAATGACCAGCACTTCTAACGGTTTGGGGGTAGGATATCACACAAAGTTCTAGTGTGTTGTGGACATGGATAATGTCCATAATGCTTACTGGTGTCTAGGTGTCACTTGTAGGACTGAGCTACTACTATTTCTTTAATATCCACCCTGTAAACCCAGATAAAATCATGACCCATAGGGTGCAGGAGAAGCCATTTGTGGAGTATGCTGATGGAAATATCTTGCTGCTGTATACAAAAGAATAACTGAAAGACTGCTTTTGTATACCTCTTATTCTTCTCTGTTTAATTGTTTGCCCTATTTCATGGGTTCTTTCCATTCTCATTCATGGAGTTGCGGTCATTTTGCTCCCTCTCTAGAACATCTTTTAGTAGTCTGTGTAGGTTTGACTTTGTCATCATGAAGTTCTTAAGTTGTTCTTTGTCATGGAAGTATTTCACTTCTCCAATATACTTGAAAAGATATTTGCAGGTTATATCAGTCTGGGTTCAAGTTGTTTTCTTGCAAGACTTGAAGTACTTTGCTCCATGTTCTTCTTGCCTTGATGGTTTGTGAAGAGAAGTCTGCCATTATCCTGATGGGTTTTCCTTTAAATGTGATCTGTGTCTTTTCTTTAGAGGTTGGTAGTATACTGTTCCCGTGCTGAATTTCTGGGATCTTGACTATTATATGTCTGGGTGTGGTTTTAATTGGGTAAATATTATTTGGACTTCTGTATGCTTCAGTTATCTGAATGTCAGATAGTTTCCCCATATTTGGTAAGTTTTCTGCTATTACTTCCATCCATATTGTTTTTATATCATTTGTATTGACTCCTTGCTTCTCACTGATGCCTATTGGTCTCATTTTGTACATCTTTGCATCATCTCGCAGGTATTGAATTATTTTTTCCTGCATAGTAGTTGTTTTTAAGAGATCTTTTCTTTCTTTTTCACTAGCTGCGCTGGTGTCTTTAAGGTCTGGAAGTCTATTCTCACTTTCATTCAAATGGTTTTTCCAGCTTTTGATTGAGGTTTTAAATTTCTTTATATCACTTTGGATCTGCTTCATGTATTCTATTTCTTTCCTACGTTACTTATTCAAAGATTCCATCGTTTTTCTATTCTGCTCTATTTTTTATCAGTGTCTTCTTTAGAAGCACTTAGTACTTCTTTCAGTGTAGTGATCATTTCTTTTTTTACTTCAGAAATTATTTCTGATCTGATTTCCTCTATACCTTTCTGTAGCTGTTTCTTTACTTCAGACGCTATTATTTCAGAGACTTCCGGTGTGTGATTTCCAATTTCTTCTATGCTAGTGTCTTCTGCATTTGTTCTGAGTGTACTCAGGGCCTGAGACTGCCTTTTTTTCCTTCTCTTTCTCATTTTCTACAGGACTGTGTTCTGATCTTTGGTGTAGAGCTTAGTTAGAGTTACTACCTTAGCACCAGGTCCAGATCTACCAAGTTCATACTCACCCAAGTGGGTATGGCTTGGATCTGGTTACTGTGCTCCACTTCTTCCTGTTTCAGCCCTTAGAGGTGAACGCTCTGTGCCACTCTGGCAAGATGTTCTGTTCCTGAATCAGCTGGGTGAGTCTTGCCTCTAGTCTCTTTTCAGGGAGTTCTGCTGCAGGTTCCATGCTGGACCTGGGCTCTGGGTTAAATCAGGATTCAGTGGGCCCCAGGAAGTCTCACTCACAAGCTGGGCCTGGGCTCTGGGTCGAAGGAGGATCTGGCGGGCCCTAGGTCATCCTACTCAAAGCAGGGCCTAGGCTCTGGGTCTAATTAGGATCCAGTGGGTCCTGAGTGGTCTCGTGCACATGCCAGGCCTGGGCTCTGCAATGAATGAGGATCCAGCAGGCCCCAGGTCATCTGATTCACACACTGGGCCTGCGCTATGGGTTCTGAACCAACTTTTTGACTCATTGATTCTTTGTTTTGTTTTCCTAGTCTGAAATGCATTCATTTCTGCTCTGATCTTTATAACTTCCTCCACTGTAAGAGCTTTGGGCTTGACTTGTTCTCTCTATAGAATTTTGAGGTTCAACATTGGGCTGTTTATTTGAATTCATTCTCTTTTCCTGATATGAGAATTCTCTGCTATAAATCTCTTTCTTAGGATTGCCTTCATTGTATTTCTTAAGTTCCAATGTTTTATCAGGATTATCATTTATTTGTAGATACTATTTAGTTTCCTTAATGTAATCTGTGACTCATGGGTTGTTTCATGAAGGTATTGTCTAATTTCAATGTGTTTATGGTATTTTGTGATTCTTTTACCATAGCTTTAAATTTTCATTGCCACATGATCTGATACTATGAATAGAATAAATTCAATTACTTTTCACTTGCTTAAGTATATTCCATAGGTTAGTATGTGGTCTATATTGGAGAACACCTCATGCACATATGAGAAGAATGTCTATTCTGATGTAATAGCAAGAAACATTCTGTAGATACCTACTGAGAGATAAATTATGGAACCAGTATCTTTCACAGTAGCATCAAGAAAAATTAAATACTTAAGAATATAACAAAGAAAGTAAAAGACCTTTGCATTGAAAATTACTCAGAAAAATAGAACAAGGAAACTATCAGAAAACTGAAAAGTATCCCTTGCTATTGAATAGAAAGAACAAAGACAGTGAAAATGTCCATACTCACAAAATTACTACACAAATGCAATCCCAATAAAAATACCAGTAGCATACTCCCAGAACTATGTAAATCCTAAAATATGTTTGAAGCCAGAGGGGATCTAATATAACAAAAATAATCCTGGGTGATAAAGGCAAAGGAAGGGTCATCACAATCCCTGACATAAAGTTTTGCTACAGAACTACTGTGATAGTAACAGCATGATATTGACCAAAAAAACCCTCTTAGATCAATAGAGTTGAGTAGAAGAAGCAGAAACAACTGCAAACACACTCAGCCCTCTTATCTTTGATGAAAGAGTGAAATTCATTCCTTCAAAGAAAAAAATCCTCTTTAATAAATGGTGCTAGAAAAGCTGGCTTTCTACATGTTAAAGACTAAAAGGAGACCTGTGTCTTTCACCATGCACCAAACTAAAATTCAAACAAATAAAAGATCAAAATATTAACACAAAAATACTAAATCTATTGAAAGACAGAATAGGTACAACTTTTTAAGACATAGGTATAGGCAAAGATTTCATGAACAAAACCACAATTGCATAGGAAATATTAGAAAAAATCAAAACTGGTATACCATCTTATTGAAAAGAACACACAAAAAAGTGAAAAAAATCAAACCTCTCCAATGTAGACATAATTCAAAAATGGTCATCTAAAATGTGAACACACTTCTCAGAGAAATAAAGGAAATAAACATATGAAGAGTGTTCAACACTGCTGGTCATTTGATAGAAGCAAATAAAACCGATGCTGAGATTGCTTCTGACTCCAGAAATTATGGCTAACTATCCAGAAATCAAGGAATAACACGTGTTGGCATAGCTATGGGGAAATTGGAACCCTCCTTTGCCGTAGGAGTGTAGATCAGTCCAACCACTTTGGGAATTAGTGTAGAGATTCCTGAGAAAACTAGAAATAGAGGTCTTGCTTGATCTAGCTATTCTCCTGGGTTTCTTCCCAGAAAAATTAAAGTCATCATACCGCAGTTAAAAATGCACACAAATTTTTAGCAAAATAGTTTTTATTAACAGTCCTTGAAACAGCCCAATACCCATCTACCAGTGGATAAATAAGGCGTGGTTTTTCTGTACAATGGAGTACTACTCAGCCATACAAATTATAAACTTGAAGTATTTCTAGGTAGATTGATGCAGGTTTAGATGATAATTTTCAGTGAAATTAGAAAATCATATAAATATCTCATTATTTCTCTGGTATGAGTAACTGAAAACACTAATGAGTACAAAAATGTATAATAGATATGGAGAAATCAGAAGAAATTGTTCAAAATGGAATGAGAAACAAGGAGGAAGGAGATGAAAAGGAAGGAATGGGAAAAAACCTTGAGAAACGAAGGCTAACTTGGGATAAGAGCTTTATAAATAAGGAGGCAAAGAGGAGTTAACAGATTCAAAAGGGAATGGGAAAGAAAGAGAAATCAAGAAATATCATATTGGGTCCGGTGAGATAGTTCAGGAGCTAAAGCACCTGCTTAGGCAAGCTTCAGCAAGCACAGGGACCACTGTTCAATCGTGGCACCACCTGCAGTACCAGAACCAATGCCATGGTGGGCTGCGCTGGCCAGAGTATGGGGATAGTGGTGCACACCTGTAATCCTAGCACTGGGGAGGCTGAAAGCAAGAGGATCACTAGGAGTCAGAGCTGTGTAATGAGACCCTGCAATAACTAAATACATAAAAAGATATATCATATTTAGATACAAATTCCCTATGGTGAATGTAATAATTATGAATATTTTCACTGTAGCATTAAGTTAATTTTAAAACATAATTAACTTGATAAACACTTGAGAATAAATAAATATGATACTGGAAGAAACCACAACTACTGATTTATTGTTATTACTTAGAACTGCCCTCTAGCCACATGTAGTTAAAAATATAAAATGTGAAGGCGGTTAAATTCAAGCCCTGTTATAATAAACTGTGTGATCCTTGATCAGTTATTTAATGTTTTTCTAAAACCCATGTTTAACATGGAAATAGGAATATTATCTTAGTAGAGCTATGTGCAAACATTAGCAACAATGTATGTACAAGAATAGGCACTCAGTAAATGGTAATTGTTATGACTAATCTTGATCTTCCAGTGAGTATAAATTTGATTTTAAATTTACTAAATTTACTCTGAACATAGAAGCTAAACTTGATTTTTTATAAAAAATTGAAATAAAGTATTGGCCCTTAGTAGTGACTGAGGATATTACCAGAAATAAATAGTTGTAACTTTTTTGGTCATGTATGTAGCACATCAGAATTGGAACATAAGACTACATTTCTGTGTATTTGTCTACAATAAAATTAGATTACAGAGGCATATCTTTTCTGGCTTAGACTTTTGGAGCTTCTTTCCTTTTCTAATTTTTATGTATTTGGTACAGAGTCCTCACTACGCCGCTTGGACTCATAGTGACCCTTCTGTCCCAGCTTCCCCAGTGCTGAATTTACAGGTATATGCTACCATCCCTGGTCTCGGTGGCCAGTTTGGTATGGAGCTAGCATCTCATATGATACCTGGGATGGAACCCGAGTTCCTGCACTTGGCAGGCAGGTCCTTAGACCACTGAGCTGTCTTGTAAACCCCACTTGTTTTCTTTTTCTTTTTTTGACAAATGATTTAAGAATCTTTCACAGATTACCCTGTATACTATTTAACTGGGCAAGTACATCTGGCAGACAAAACGATAAAGTCAATGCTTTAAGACAATGGTTACAATTACTTAATAATGAGAATCATAAGTTTTCATTAAAGTCTTCCAATAGGGATGAATCTCCTCTTTCTTCTGTATATTTTGTTTTGTTATAGGTATGGCTGTTTTTGGCATTTTGTACCTTGAACTCAGTGTCGTGCACTTGCCAGACAGATAATTGTGCTGCTGAGCTACATCCCTGACCTTAGTCATGGATTTTTATTCACAGAAATACCACAGAAAACACCCATTTTCTACACTTATATTCATAGGAGCAAAGGAAGTCATTCAATAACTCTGCACATTGTAGATAGACCAGTGGTCTCTTGCCCCTGTATCACTCTTATCACATTCAAGGAGGTGAGGAGGGACAAACTTTTGCTTCTACTATAACTTTCTTCTTGCCTTTCTCTCTGCTTTTGTTCAGAGATTTGCCAGTCTCATTCACCAGGAAAGCATTTCAATTAATCTGTTTTTGCAAAGAGGAAAAAAAGAAGAAAACGAAAACGAATAACAAGAACAAAGAAAAGAATAAATAAAATCTGAAAGGTACACTAGATATACTAAAACTGAAATAAACTGAATAAAAGGAATAAACAATGGAGATGAGCAAAAGGAGAAAAGATAGGAAAAATGGAAGGGGAAAAATCATGTAAGTATATATGATAGCTGAGATGATTATCTAATTTTTACCAGGTTTTTGAAGGTAGCAGTTAATGTTTAAATTTGTTTTACTTTTACTAGCTATATGTTAATCTGAGCAATTCCATTGAGGAGATCAATGTTCATTATAACAACCATGGCTGAATACCTTTCATCCAGTCAATCTTACCATGCTTGCATCTCTGTTTATGGTTCAAGAAGCCCAAGAATTCTAGGTTATTCTTTAACTTCTAATTCAAATACCATTGAACTCTATAGAGTCATTAAACACACCCAGCTTAAACATTTTTCAATTTTATTCCTTATCCCTCTTTCCAATTTTAAAGTTCTACATAATATTTATCAACACAGATATATCTTACTTGTTTCTTCGTTGTCTGTCTCCCTCCAATATATTTTATGTGTCTTTTTTGTGTGTTTTAGGAAAGGGTCTACAGGGTGTTCAGGGTCTCATCACTAGATTGGACTCATAGTGATCTGCCTGTTTACAGCCCTTGCATCTGCTTGCAGAATGTATTAATGAGATAAAGTTTTCATCATTTATTATTTTTTTTCAGAAGCAGGGATTGAACCCAGGCCCTCGTGCTTGCCAGGGAAGTTTATTATACTGAGCCAACTCCCCAGCCCTTATTTTATCTTCTATCTCCAGAAATATGCTTGTCAGATAGAAAGCCCTCAATATATACTTTTGAATGTGTATTGAATGTACATAAAATTTCTATACCTAAGAGGTCATATCTTGTTCCTGTTTCACTGTATTGGATATTTGATATTCAAAAAAAGTTTGTACTGAATTACGTTCATGAGTTCTGCAATATAAGTCTTTAGGTTCTTCCAATTCTGCTGACATTTTTGCATAGAGAGAAACCTAGATGAACTGAACATTTGTGGCTCATGTAAGCTGAATATAAACTGAATATGTATTAAGACTTCAGGTAATATTGTAATAAATATTTAGGAATTGAAAGAATGTACCAATGAATAGAATTTATTATTGATTACTTCTTTATAAATCTAGAAATATGATGTACTAGAACCACATCCCAAAATTAATAAAAGTATATGACAATATAGCTCTGACTCAAGAGTAAGTAGGAAAAGATTGGAAATAATGATTAACAGGATCTATCATAAGTATATGTTACCAAGAAGTCAATATCTACTTATAGTGTCAAGGCTTCCCAAATAGTATGATCCATACAAATGTCTTCATGACTCTGTTTATCTTGAAAAATGAGTATTTACTTAACAGGGAATGAATCATCTAAGGGAAATATTACTGTAAGTGATAAATATCCCCACAGAGGGTAAATGCAAACTATGATTGCTTTCAAAATGGAATAATGCTTAGTTTTAAAGGGAGGAAGCATAATTTATACCAGATGGAATGAACCTGGAGTGCATTATAGTAAATTATATATACTAAGTACAGCAAGACAAAAACTGCACAATCTCATTCATATGTGAGGAGTCGGGAATGAGTTGATGTTTCTTAAAGGGCACACAGTTTCCATTGTCCTATTTTACATCGTGGTGAAGATACTACATTGTAATGAATTGCTTTTTTAATGATTTCTTGATTTTTATATGATTTTAAGTGTTTTCACCACCAAAACTATATGAAAAAATATTTATATGAATAACTTGCATTTGTCATGTATAATGTTTACATATATCAGAACACCATGTCATGCATAAAAAATACCTACAATATTTACTTGAAATTTATATAATCTTGGTTGTTAATTTATTTGGCTTGAGAAATGCTTAGGAAATTAGTATAGCACAGGGGCTGGGGAGATACTTCAGGAGACTAAGTGCTTGCCTGGCAAGCACAAGGGCCTGAGTTCAATCCCCAGTTCCAACAAAAAAGAAAAAGAAAAAAAGAAAAACAAAAAGAAAAAGGAAGAAAAGAAAAGAAATTAGTACAGCACAATTCTGAGCATGTCTGGGCATGTCCTGGGAAGTTGACCTTGGAGTTCTACATGTATCTGTTTCCTGGCCCTTTCCTCTCTGGATTATCCTCTGTGCTCTGCTTTCAGCTGCCGTGAGAAGAGCAGTATTTTCACACCAGAGCCTTCTGCCATTATACCTTGGAGAAGTCATTCATAGGCTGAAAACTGAAGCTGTGACCAATATTAACCATTCCTCCTCTAGGTTGTTTATGTCAAGGGTTTTGTCTCAGTGATGGAAAGTTGACTAGTGCAGAATACTGGTACCAGAGAAGAGTGATGCTGCTGGGATAGTACCTGATCATGTGGTTCAAAAGCCTTGGAAATTTTAAAATATATTGACACAAAGTTTATTTAAAATGACTAGGCCCAGTTGAAGCATCAGAGGCTGTGGGGCAGGGCAGTGGAGGGGGCAGCTGCGGTGGATGGATTCGCATGTGTCAGAGCTGTTCCACTGCTGCTGCCAACCTGGAGGGGCCCCAGCCATGGGCAGAACCCTCAAGGCACATGGAGGGATGATGGCAGGGTGGCAGTAGTGGCTGCGTGGGCCTGAGGGGAAGAAGAATTGAAGAAATCAAGGAGGCAAAGCCAACAAGCCCCCCACCCCCCATACCTGCCCACAGAGGCAGAAGATGGAAACATCGAGTGTAAACTGAAGCTAGTGAACCCAACCCAGTACCCCTTTGAACACTTGGTGACACAGATGAAGTGATGGTTCCAGGAAGGACATGGGGAGGCTGTCTACCAGATCACGGGAGGAGGACAATGGGCTGCTGGTGGGGCTGGCTGAGGCGGAGATGCTGGCCTCCCTCAAGACCTTGCATCAGATGACAGAGAAGGTTGGTGCGAATGTCACTGTCCTCAGGGAGGGAGAAGTAGACTACAATAGTGACACCCCCTGGAAGATCATTGAGGTGCTAGTGTGGAAGGTGCCTGACAACCAGCAGTTCTTAGACTTCCTAGTGGCCGTCCTGGGGAATGTGGACTCTGGAAAGTCGACCCTGCTAGATGTTCTGACCCAGGGCTAGCTGAACAATGGGAGAGTCCGGCATGGCTCAACCTTTTCTGTCACCTGCATGAAATTCAGTCTGGCTGAACCTCCAGCATCAACTACGAAATCCTAGGGTTTTTTTTTTTAACTTTATTTATTTTTTGCGGGGCCAGGGATCAAACTCAGGACCCTGCACTTGCCAGGCAAGGGCTTATTCTAGTGAGCTATCTCCCTGGCCCCAATTCCTAGGTTTTAACAGCAAAGGACAGGTGGTGAAATACAGCAACTCACAGATGGCAGAGGAGATCTGTGAGAGCAGGTCCAAGATGATCACCTTCATTGACCTGGCCAGCCTCCACAAATACCTGCACACCACCACCTTCGGCCTCACCTCCTACTGCCCCGACTGTGCCCTGTTCCTGATCAGTGCCAACACTGGCACCATGAGGGAGCATCTAGGGATGGCACTGGCCCTGGTGGTGACCTTCTTCATTGTGGTCAGCAAAGTGGACTGTAGTGTTTGATACATTGTGTCAACTTGGCCAGATGACTCCGGATGACTCCCCCTGCACTTCCGGATGACTCCCCGTGCATTTCCAGCTGGTGGGGGTCCCGCCCTGGGACACAATTGGTTCTGCCCCCAGAGTGACTCAGCAC
>NDGM011256969.1:0-11767 GCA_002564305.1 Octomys mimax
GAACTCTGATCCCTGCATTTGCCAGTCAAGCGCTTATCCTACTGAGCCATCTCCCCGGCCCCTTGTGTTCATTTTTGAGACAGAATCTCTCGATGTAGCTGAGGCTGGTTTCAAAACTCCAGGCAATATTTCTGCCTAGCTTTCCCAGGGATGGGATTACAGGTATGTGTCCACATGCCCAGTTTAAATACATTTTTAACTTACTGTAGTTTTAACTTGTGGTAAGTTTATTCACAACATTGTATACATTTTCTGCGTATTCTTTCTTTATCTTACTAAGCATACCATGAAAATTTGTATTGTTCTACATGCTAAATTTACTGGGCAATATATACTAGTCATTCCACATCAGTACAGAGATCACCCACAATTTTTTGTTTTGCTATGTTTTATTATTTTGGGTTTTAAAATAGGTTTTCTATAGTATTTTTATTGATCATAACATTTAATATATGGGCTGGGGAAATAGCTCAGTAGAATAAGTGCTTGCCTGGCAAGTGCAAAGGCCTGAGTTCAATTCCCAGTTCCGCCAATAATAATTAATAATAATAATAATAAGATACTTCTGACATGGGGTCACTACAGACAATACTGAAATGAACAATCTTTTTTATTAATTTCTTTGAGAAATAAATAACAATGAAAAAGTTTTAAAACAGGTTAGTAGGACAGTTATAGTAATTAGTACATTGCATATTGCTGTCTTCATAGTAGTTATTCAGAGTACAAGATGCAGACATGATATCTTGTTTAAACAATATCAATATAAATCTTTCTTCTCATTGAACTAAGAGAAAGTAGGTGTATATCTATCTTATTTTGTATATACAGGTATATTTTTTCTTATTTTTTTTCACTACAAAATGGACCTTCATGTATATCCCCATTTTTTGTTTAGTTTTGTCAGAGGATAGCAATGTGTTAATACTGGGGTCACGCTTGGAACGCCTGTCATTCTGGTCTTCTGAATGCATGCTGCTTCTAATGTCATATCAGTTATTGCTGTACTCTCTCTCTCAAATAAATTTTTGTTTTAAAAAAGGCAATGAAAGAAAACAAGAGACAAGAAAATAATGTGTTATGACTGTCCTGCTATAAACTTCTTATTTAAATGCCATCACTATTCATGAAATATGGCTTTAGCATAGATTTCTAGAATTTCTGGCTCAAAGGGTACATGCTTTATATAGTTGATACAAGTAGGAAAATTCCTATGAATGATAGAATTATTTTGTATTTTCAACAATATTATATTATACACATACATTATTAATTATTGGTAATACACCAATTAACATACCATTAGTATACCCCACAGAGCTAGAGAAAGCTTCCTTCAAATTTATTTGGAAACAGAAGAGACCCAGAATATCCAAAGCCATCCTGGGAAAAGAAGGAAAGACAGGAGGTATCACAACTCCTGATCTGAAATTGTACTATAAAATTACTGTGATAAAATCAGTATGGCACTGGCATAAAGACAGACTTGAGGATCGATGGAACAGATTAGAAGATGAAGACACAACTATAAATACATTCAGCCACCTTATCTTTTATAAATGGGCCAAATATGTTCATTAGAAGAAAGATAGCCTCTTTAATAAATGGTGCTGGAGAAAACTGCTTTCCACACACTGAAGGCTAAAACTAGACCCATGCCTATCACCATGCACAAAGCTACAGTCAAAATGATCAAAGCTTTAAATATCAAAACAGAAACACTAAATCTTGTGGAGGAAAATGTAGGTGATTCTATACCCTAGAGTATTATTAAGCTATAAAACAAGATAAATTTGAATCTTTTGTCAGTAAATAGATACATAGACTGAAACCTGGAAAAACTGTGAGCTAAATAAACCTTTCCTTCCTTAAAAAAAAAAATAGATACAGAGACCATACTATTACATGAAATAGATCAGAGATCAGACCTACATGTAAAATAACATAGTCTCTTTCAGGCAAACAGAAAAAGAGAAAATGAAAGAGAAAGGGAAAATGGAATCTGAAAGGTACAATATATACTTGGAAAGGGAAGGAACTCATTCAAAAGGGAAGAGTTACTGAATTGAGGAGAAACACAGGAGAGAGAAAGTGAAAGAAAGAGATTTATCTACATATGTAAGCAAGATGGCTTGGACAACTGTACTGTGAATTTCTGGTAGTGTTTGGAAAGGTGCAGTTAATTCTTAATTTTCTTTGCCACCTTTTTTAATTGTTGGTACTTTTTCTCTTGTTAATTTTTAATACATTTATTTCCTTTTTTCTTACTTCTTGCAATTATGCATGCATATATCTGGTGATACGAATTACTGATTGGAAGACTATACAATGCATTGTAACAAATAATGTGAAATTCATACTAGTTTCTTAAGGGAAATTTTGTATCACTTATATTTTTTTTGTTTTACTACTATTTTGTACATTTTTTAAAAAAACAAAAACATTAATAATATTATTGGATGTCTTTTTATTTATTTATTTATTTATTTATTTTGATCTCACCATGAGTCAAAGATAAATTTTTTTGTTCAATCCCTAATTACCAACAAGATTATGGTTTTGCTATGAAAATTTTGGGGTACAGGCAGCTTGATAAACTATAGGGCATATATGTCTCTTTTTATCTTATTCTTAATTTCATTGAAAATCAATAAGAATTTAAAGCTAATAAAAATTATAGACAAATATTGAAATGTGAAAGATATAAGACGTAGACAGAGTGCATTTTAGAAAAATATTTCTGAAGTAAATATATGTCATGAGATTAAATAATAGATTGCACATTGTAAAAATATTATTTACAAACTTAAATGAATATAACAATAAAAATTATCTAAAATAAACAGGAAGAAGAAAGAGTTTATAGATCAGTTATGTAATCGTTCTATCTGTGCCAAAATCAAGAAACTTATATTCATTTAATTAGAACACTCAAAGTAGAAAGGGGCAATAAATATTAAAAGACTTAAAATTTCTGAATTTACTTAAAATTATAGCACCAGATTTCCAAGAAAAATGAACCTTTTACACAAGAAAGTTGAATGAAATCATACCAAGATAGACAAAAATGAAATTGTCCAAAACTAATAGGAAAGAAAAATAATCATTAAAGCTTATACAGAGAAAGAATTATTAGGTATCAAAGAACAAATTTAAATACCATCTTCTTCCACATTAGAAAAAGAAAGCAAGTTAGTAAGAAACTAGACCTATTTATTCAAAGGACTAAAAAAAAAAAAATCTGTCCTCACTGAATTTTATGCTTAACAAGTATACATTTGAAAACTAAAATATTATCCAGTTATGCAAACTCAAAATATTCTAATACATTCAGATGCAGCATATAGAAGATAGCAAAGACCATAACCCAGAAGGCAAGAGAAGTTGCTGTATGGTCCTGGATTAATAATTAAGACTCTCCAAATGGTAGTTATGCAAGATTGTGTAACACATAATTATATCAAACAAATCCATTTAAAAGGTCACTGAGATTTCCACAAAACAGTATCAATCTTATATCAGGTTATATACATATTTTGTGTGTGTGTGTGTGTGTGTGTGTGTGTACAAGACAAGAAAAAACTAATACGGAGTCAATGGGAAATGGAAATACACTTTTCAAGTTTCTAATACTAGGAGAAAATATCATACCACATCTTATAAGTAGATTATAAGTCAAAGAAACAGTATATATCATAAAACAAAAATTAAAATTATACAAAATAAAGAAAATTGATTAAATATTAATGAATTAAAATTCAAAGCAAATATTTCATAATATTAAAAAATTAAAATTCAGTAGTGTGTCCAACTAAGAAGCCAGAAGGTAGTGTATCATATGTATGAATTTGAATGTACTCACACAGTATTTGATTAGGTTAATATATATATATAAAAATATCAGCTAAGAAAAAGTTTTCATGATAGTAAAGAATTGCTAATAATGAAACATAATAAAAATACTGCCATGGCAAATATATGACCAGCACATCTTACAGTTTGAGGATAGGATTTTGCACAAAGTTCTAATATGTGGTGGATATGGACAGTGTCCATGATGCTTACTGGTGGCCAGGTGTCACTTGTGGGACTGAGATACTGCTATTTCTTTGATATCCACCCTGTAGAAGTGGACATAATCATGACCCATAGGGTGCTGAAGAAGTCCATTTGCAGAGTATGTTGATGGCAATATTTTGATGCTGTATACAAAAGAATAATTGAAAGACTGCTGTTGTATACCTCTTTTTCTCATGTGTTTAATTATTTGCCCTATTTGGTGGATTTTCCATTCTCATTCATGGAGTTCTGGTGATTTTGATCCCTTTCTAGAATATCTTTTAGTAGTCTGTGTAGTATTGGCTTTATTTTCATGAAAATTTTTAGTTGTTCTTTTTCATGGAAGTATTTCACTTCTCCATTAAACTTGGAAGAGAGTTTTTCAGGATATAGCAATCTGGGTTGGAATTTGTTTTCTTGCAAGACTTGAAATACTTTGCTCCATGCTCTTATAGACTTGATGGTTTGTGAAGAGAAATCTTGCATTATTCTGATGGGTTTTTCTTTAAAAGGGATCTTTTTCTTTTATCTAGAAGAATTTAGTATACTCTTCCTGTGCTGAATTTCTAGGATCTTAATTAATATATGTCTGGGTGTGTTTTTAATTAGGTTGATGTTATTTGGAGTTCTATATGCTTCAGTTACCTAAATGTCAGATTGATTCCCCATATTTGGGAAGTTTTCTGCTATTACTTCTGTCCATAATATTTTTATATTATTTGTATTGACACCTTTTTTTGTCATTGATGCCTATTATTTTTACATTGTTCATCTTTGCATCATCTTGCAAATGTTGAATTACTTTTCCTCATCCTAGTTGTTTTAAGAGATCTTTTCTTAACTTTCACTAGCTGCAATGGTGTCTTAAAGGTTTGAAAGTCTATTTTCACTTTCATTCAAATGGTTTTACCAGCTTGTGATTGAGGTTCTAATTTCCTGCATAGCACTTTAAATCTGCTTCATGCATTCTGCTTCTTTCCTATATTGCTCATTCAAGGATTCTATCATTTTTATATTCTCTATTTTTTAATCAGTATCTTCTTTAGAAGCACTTAGTACTTCATTCATTATAGTTATCATTTCATTTTTTACTTCAGAAATTATTTCTGATATGATTTTCTCTCTACCTTTCTGCAGTAGTTTCTTTACTTCAGACACAATTATTTCAGATATTTCCTGTGTGTGATTTCCAATTCCTTCTATGCTATTGTCTCCTGCTTTTGTTCTGGTTGGGCTCCGGGCCTGAGAATGCATTTTACTTCTTCTCTTTGTCATTTTGTATCATACTGTCATATGACCTTTGCTGTAGAGCTTGGGTGCAGTTATTGCCTAAGCACCAGTCCTAGATCTACCAAGTTCAAACTCATCCAGGTGGGTCTGGCTTGGGTCTGGCTGCTGTGCTCCACTTCTTCCTACTGAAGCCCTTGGAATTGAACCTGCTGTGCCACTCTGGCAAGGTTTTCTGCTCCTGGATCACCTGGGTGGGTCTTCCCTCTAGCCTCTCTGCAAGTAGTTCTGCCTCAGGGTTTTAGACAGGGACAGTCTGATATAGGAAGTTACACATGCTGAGCCTGGGCACTGGCTGTATTGAGGATCAGGAGGGCCCCGGGCAGTCCCACTCACACACCAGACCTGAGCAATGACTCATATATGTCTCTTAATAACAAAACTATAGCAAACTTCTTATAGTAAAAATATCTTAGATAAAAATGTACTTATTTGAGCCCAGGGAGTTAACTCAGTAGAATAAGCTCTTGCCTGGAATGTACAGGGTCTTGAGTTTAATCCCCTGTATCACAAAAAAGTACTTATTTTATTTCTCTTTTTATATTTTTATTTTGAAAAAACACAAAATGAATAGAGCAGACAGTAGATACAAGCCAAATAATGTTGCTAGTTGCCAATTTAAGAGAGCAAAGTACTCTTGTAGCAGAAGACATGTCGGACCTGTTGCATGTTGTACCCTGCCAGAATAGCTTCTTTGAAAATAGTCTCCTGGAAAGAGCAGATGATACAAAAATATTGTTTTCATAATCCAAGGTGTATGAGATTTTCTGTTTTACTGAGAAAAAAAAAGAACTATGAAAACATATGTCTATAGGAAAAATCCTTGGATTGGTCAGACTCAGAAGCCCTGGCATCCAGCCAGAGAAGATTATGACTGGGGGTAGAGTTGGGCTCCTGTTGTGATGGAACAATTAGAACTCATGGCATGGATTTGGGATTCTGCAGGTATGTAACTGAAACATTTTTATTCTGTGTTCAGGCTTCTCAAATCAAATGTGAATATAAAATACTTTCCTCAGTAAGTATGTCCTCTACACACCCATTATTTAAAGAAAAGCATAGTTACAAAAACTGAAAGAGATAGAGACATCATGAGAACATTTATTCAGGAGCCTAGGACACACCTGAAGTGTCTCTGCATGTGGCCAGGTGTGTACAAGCATGTGTGTATGTGTCATTTGTGATTTCTCCACAAAATGTCTTATAGCATATTGACCTACAGTGTTCCCTGCCTACACTCCTTGCTTCTGGGACTTAAGGTGCCCTGGGGATCAAGATGGTTAGGAAAGAAGCAAAGCTTCAGGTTTGATGCAATTTGTGCCATTTGACACAGTGGGAATGTTCTCAGATCAGTTTATGCCTACCCACATGTGGAGCAAGACAAGTTTCCTCAGTATTGGGATTATTTTCCCAACAGCCATAGTAGGATCCATCCATGTTGCACAAGGGAATTTCTATCCAACAATTAATGTACATGCTGTAGAGCAAAAGGCCAAATAAATCTGAGCGATGGAGGAGAAAGGGCTCCATAAACACATAGGTGTCATAGTCACTGAGCAATTGGTAACATTCTGCTACATTCATAATGGTTCCCATTGTTAGTTGCACAATATATTTTATCTGTCAGCCATGAAAGTGAGATGAGTAGTGTGCACATTTGGAGAGACCAATAACCTAAGCACTTTAACCATCAACAGAAAAATTCTGAAAGTACCTCAACCCGGGGGAGTTGGTGGGCTCTTATTTTCTGCTCAGGCAAGAGGATGGCAGCAACGTGCGAGCTGCAGTCTCCTTCTTTCAAAGGAGTCTCCGTGCTGGATACTGTCTGCTGCAGGAAATGCTAATGTCTACTTCAGTCTGATTAGTTGTACACAGAGTCAAGGAGACCGATGAAAGGAAGAAGCCATGGGATAATTGCTTTTATTTCATCTCATTGCAGAGAGGAAATGCAGGGCAGATAATATAATGCATAGGCATTAAAAAACAATCATTTCTTATGATAAAGAATGGAGAAGGAAGACATAAAGCAGGACCAGTACTCCCCCCACTCCCACCCCCACCAAAATTTGCACATCTGTGTTAAGTATGAGAAAATTCCAATCGAAGTAGTGCAAATTCATCTTTAATATGGGAATTCATCTTTAAAACAGCTGAAATACCATGGCTTTTGTAGGACAAAAAAGGACCTTGGAGACCACCTTTCTTTTATTCTCACCATAAATCAGAATTTTTCTGGCTGCTATACAGCAGGCAGTCTGAGAATTGGATTCAGCACCAAAGGCCAAGTGTTTAAGCTACCCAGCATGTGGTTCGCCATGACTTAGATAACTAATACAAATGTAAGCTATTTTTCCCTGATTCAAATAAAAAAATTTAAATAAAACAAAAAGAGAAGTGGGTCCCCAAGCCTGATAGCTTTTCCATGAAGTTATGGGTCTATGCTGAAAGCATAACCACTATAAAGATCCAGTGACTGAGCGAAGTGCCTGCTGCCCTCACTTTTTGGCATCTTTTAAAGGTCCAAATAGATAACGCTCCTTTGTGCATGCACACAGTAACAAAATGTTTGCAATCTATATTAAAATAATTAAATTTAGGTATTATTTTACCTAAGTTTCTACCTGGAGAAAAATAAAAAGATGAAATTGTCATCTTTAAAAATGCTTATTCTGTTGGGTACTGTTTTGCTAAGACTACCTGATTCAAGGAGTGATCTGAGAACTGAAATCTTCCATATCTACATTATCCAAAGCTTTTAAGAAAGTATATATAAAAATTAGGAAGCAGCTACAATGATGTAGCATGCCCTTGTTTTCCAAATCTTTCCAGTTCATGAAAAAGATGTTCTTTCTGTAGTTCCATGTTTTCTCTTACCTAGGCACCTGAAGAAGCTTTGAACAGAAACTGCCACAAAAAAATTTCCTTCTCAGGATGAGTAGATTAAAGAATGGTATCAAAGAGAACAATTTTAAAAGCAGCGAACTATCCACTGAGTTAGACATTTGAAATAATATTGGAACGTGTTTTCTGGAGTTGTTTATACCTTGTGAATTAAACAACATACATTGCTGCCAGTGAACTTCAGGTAGTAACCATAGCAATTTCAAAAAAGGCCTCAGAGCCCATGGTACAAAAACATCTGGTAAATTCATTTCAGTCACCAGAGATCTTTAAAGTTCAAGGTTAATGTTTTTGCTTAAATTGGCATTATTCTCCTAGAGGATGTCACAATGCCCAAATAATTTTTCTTTCACATTTAAATTATCTATTTGTAGTCTATATCTCATAAAATGAGTGTTTTGCATTTTTACATAAAGTCACAAAAGCATAAATCTTAGAAATCTGACCTGGCTTTGCATTTGACTAGCTGTGCACCTGCAAGATAGATGATTGTGAAAGACATTGATTTATAAAACTTCTAAAACCCTGTTCAGTTCTGAATTTTTGTAACTGTTAATAATATCCCCAACAAAACTGTTCATACTTCAGCGATGCATCTTGACCCTGTGAACTCAAGCTGTATTTGAAACAGCACATCTATAGAGATCTATGAGAAAAGGAAATAATAATCTTTAAAATATATGTTTCTGAAGCTGGCCAGATAGCTCAGCAGACTAAAGTGCCTGCTTAGGCAGAGCACAGAGGCTGGGAATCGATCTCTAGAGTGCCATGCTGGTGCGCTGAGATGGCAACTGAGACTGGGCGTGGTGGTGCACACCTGTAATCTCAGTGCTTAGGAGTCTGAAAACAGGAGAATCACTATGAGTCCAATCAACGTAGTGCGACCCTATGTACCCTGTACACCCTGTCCTAAATTCATGAAAACAAATAAAATGTATGGTTGTGGGTGTCAACTAATCATAACAAGTCTGTTGGGTGTGATACTCCTGTAGGATTTGTAGAAAAGCTAGAAACATTTTCACCAGGTGGTAGAGTCAAGAATTACACTTGAATTTGAATTGCTCCAAAGCATAGGTGCTCTCACCGCCCATCGCCTCCCCTTTTGTCATGCTCTTAAAAATGGAAAAAAAAAAAGGGGGGGGGGAATGTTCCCTGCACATTTCACTTTTTGTCAAAGGAGAATGTCAACTGTAATACTCCTCTTATACCCCAAGATCCTTGAAGGCAAAGCCTTGAATCCACACTTCAGTGATGGCAGCTTGCACTGAGGACTCACGCATTTCAACAAATGCTAGTGGACTGCTTGAACTGACAGACAAGTACATGGCAAATGGCTGAAAGTGTAACTAAAACTGACTAAGCTTTAAAGACATTTGTGTCCTTGGAAATGTAATTTTTCAATTACAATTATTGTTTATTTATTTATTTTTGTATTTTAGGGAAGGATCTACAGAGTGTTCAGGGTCTCACTACTAGATCAGACTCGTAGTGATCCACCTGTTTACAGCCTCCCAAGAGCTGGGATTACAGGTGGGTGCCACCACGCCCAGTCTCAATTGTTGTTTCAGAGTGCCCTGGGGGCAGGGCCTGGTGCAGCAGGCCCAGGGATCAAACCCCCCAGCCCCTACAAATGTTTGCAGGTGCTTTAATCCACTGAGTTTTGGCCAGCCCACCTGCCGGAAAAAAAAAAAAAAATAGCAATACTATTATTGCTGCACTTTCAATATTTACAGCAAGGTCCAAAAATAATTTTATATCACATTTAAAAGAATTCCAAGAATAATGCATTCTAATATTTAAGGGGCAATGACATAGGTAATTGAAATACAATATAATATTGATAATTTCAAAAGATTTGCAACTATCTCATATAATTTAGAGTATTCAGGAAAACTTGATATATTATGAAATTTCCAAGGTGAGTGATGATTTAATTCAAATATATATCTTACATGAACTATGGAACTGTTAAATAAATATGAATCAATCATTTGATATAGGCATCAAAACTCCAATTTTCCTATATTATTATCTTATCTTTCCTCTTTTCAGTTGATTCAAAAATTACCAGTTTTACCAGTTATTAAAAATTTACTAGTTTTAAAGGTTATCATGCACTGTTTTAAAACTATAAAAATCATGTAAACAAAATCAAATTAAATCTATTTTCTAAAAACTATTTCTAAATCATCTAAAGCCATTTTTATATTGAGTTACAAAACTAAACTATCTTTAAGAGCTGTTACCACCCAAATTTTCGGCAACATCGTAGAGTTTTCCATTCTAAATCCATTTCACAAAATGCACTATTCCTATTCCATTTTCTTATTTTTAAACTTTAGATGAGATTATCCTCAAATTATTTCTAAGTGATCACTATGCTTTAAATTTCTAGTGGATACATAAAGAGTTTAAAGGAGAATTGAAAAAAAAAGTATGCCGGTGTTCTCTTACGTGGCTAGATGTCCTCCCAAAATCTCCCGTAGTCATCAGGGTAGCTGAGTCCAGATTTTGTGACTGACTTGCTGTCTAGTGCTGGGATTGTTGGTGTGAGTGCTACCCCCGCCCTGGAGCAGGAGGCCTGAGTACAGTAGAAGTAAGAAAACAAGGCTTGCTCTGGCCCGCCCCTTTCGGTCTTGCTGCTTTTGCTGTGATCTGTGCCAGGAACTCTGCCCAGGCTGCCATGTGCCACTCACTCTGCCTTGAAGCCAGCTGGGAATGGGCTGACGCTTCAACGGATTGAACTAACTAAACCTTTCTCTCTCTCATTGTGGTGGTTCGATATTTTTTATTCTCAGCAATGAAAGAAAAGTAACCAGGACAGGCGCCATATTATTAAAGACATATTTAAAGCACATCCGCACAGAGCCACAAATCAGCAAGCAGGTAAAGACAGAGCCGAGAGAGGATTGAAATGGACGAGGCAACGAGGGCCAGCAAAATTTAAGAACTGGAAAGTACAAAAGCAAGAATGACTCAACACATGCAAATAACCTGAAACTCAAGCCAGCAATTAGAAGAGCCCAAAGCAACAGAATTTACACTGTGCCCCCTCCCTCAGACATCAGTACTATCTTGTACTTCTGGCAATAGGCAGGGAATGAAACAAAATGAGAAAAATATTGTTGAAAAGAAATGAAACTGCTCAAATTAAACTACAGTACTGAAGCAAAGTTAAAACCTCCAATTCATCCCATACCCTGGAAGGAGATGAAAGGTATGTTCTCTGCTGTCATTAGAACAGAGGTCCCTGGACAGCAGACAGATAAGCCCAGTCTCTAGGCCTTTCTGGGCCCCAGAGTATTATTGCCCTAAAAGCATAACATTAAGTGAAAGTTTACCTAATGAGTTTTGCAAACTCCTAGCTCTCTTCCCAACTTGGCTTCCTGAATGCTGCCAGGGAAGCTCTCAATATCAAAGCAAAAGATTAGAAAATGTTTCACTACAGATTGATCTGTGGGGCTGGGGAGATGGCTCAGTAGAGTAAGCGCTTGCCTGGCAAGTGCAAGGGCCTGAGTTC
>NDGM011256969.1:11817-29206 GCA_002564305.1 Octomys mimax
AAAAAAAAAAAAAAGACTGATCTGCCCAAGTAAAAATGCTGATGCATACAGCCAGGCCAATCCACAGCAAAGTGCAAGGTGAGTAGATTCCATTCACATATGAGAACTTGAACTCTTACATATGAATTAAGAAGCAAAGTTAGAAGATATTTTAAGAGAGGTTCTAAGTCAAAAATGAACAGGAAAGAAAAGTAAGAAGAACAGAGGCTGATACCTTTTTTAGTCATGAAAAAGTTTAATATCTTCAGAGAGATGAAAATTCATTTCCATAAATGGAGCAAGATGAAATTTAAAAGGAGTTATCAGACAACTAAATAAATAGTTCTCAAGATTTAACAATAAGTTAGAAGAGATTAAGGCATTAAAAGGAAGATCAGAAGCCACTGTTAAGTAAATCTTTCAGAAAAAAATGTAAATGATGAAATATAGGTGGAGAAAAAGACAAGAAAATCTGGACCCCAAACAGAAAATTGGCTCTGAAAAAGCAAACACAAAATCATAATTTTTAAAAATTTACCAAAATTAAAATAGATGAATATCAAATGAAAAACAAGCCAATAACTATTATGAAAAATGCAAAAAATAAGTCCATATCAAGACATATCTTTATGAAATTCAGATAAAGAGACCTCATAAGAGAACCCTAACTTTTTAAAAATAATTTTTAAAAAGGACATAAATGACTGAAGAATTAATTATAAAAAGATCTTTGAACTTCTAAACATCAACCCTAAAGTTTACAAAAAAGGGAAGCAGATACAGAAGCACTGTAGCAAAATAATTTCTTAACCAAAATTCTGTTCTCCATGGTATATTAATTATTTGCAAAAAATGCAGCATTTAAAATCATTTTCTGAATCAACATTCTCAAGGATGCTAGCAACTATGCACTTTTTCCCCTGAAAAGTCTACTGGAAAATATAGGCAAGATATGAGAAAAAATGTCCAAAGGGATAAAAATGAGATACAGAAAATAAGGATTCTCTCCTTTAAAAAAAAAGTACAGGGCAGGAATCCCTAAGGGACTAAGGGATGGATCTCAGAATGGTACTTTCCCTTGATCCCAACTGAAACCTCTGGGACTGTTGCCTGCCAGGGAAGACATTGATAGAATAAATATCTGATGACTGAGGTGGTGATTTGGGAATGGATTAATTTTTAACTTAATTAAAAACATTTTTTCACATAGAGACAATTCTTGGATAAAATAAAAATAGTGTTCACCATTTGAGTGATGTATACATAGTATTAATCTCTGCATTTAGACATACAGTATTCATCTAAACAAAGTTATAATGCAACAGTGCTAGAAGGATTGGACACGGGAAGCATGGGAGAGCCAGCCTGACTCATCTGCCGAAGCGGGAGAGAGGCAAATAAATCAGGAAGCAAAGAATAGACTGAAAGTACATCATTTAAAGATAAGGAGCTTGTAAAAACTAAAAGCTTTTGGGCCGGCAAGATAGCTCACCAGACTAAAGTGCCTGCTTAGGCAGATGCAGGGACCAGGGTTCAATCCCCCAGAATGTCATGCCAGCCCCACCCCAGGGGCATAGCAAGAGGGGGTTTGAGACTGCACAGTGGCATGCGCCTGTAATCCCAGCGTTTGGAAGGCTGAAAACAGTTCTACGAGTCTGATCTGTGTAGTGAGAAGACCCTGTACTAAATACATTTTTTAAAAGCTAGTAAATTTTTAAATAGTTGAAAAATATTGTTTTACCTGAGAAGAACAAAACTGGGGGTTGAGCACCAGGGGGATTGTGTTTAAATATAAATCTGAAATTCAAGAAGAGATTAATCATAATGACAAAGAATAATGATAAAATTATTCTAAGCTCCATCTAGTCACATAGATTTCTAAATAGTTTGCCAACATACTAATTGATCCTGAGAATTGGGATAGTTAGATACTTAGTCTTCTGATAATACATGACACTGGAGTAGTGATTACCATTTAGGAATTTGTTTCCCATCAACCAAAAGCACGGTATGATCATTGGTTGGTGTCGTGAGATTCCGTCTAGTACATAAATTTTGTCCAATATTAGCATTAGTTTTGTGCATCTGGTGTTTCATTTTGTCAAAGGATTGCCTTCATTACTTGTGCTAAAAATTGCCCACACATTTTCTTCCTTCCTATTCCTCTCTGGTCCCGTTGTCTCAGGTAACTCTATTTTTACATTTCTTGTGCCTGTTTTTCTGCTTCTACCATATGTGATAAGGGGGAAGGCAGCAGAGCGCTATTGATACGGCAATGAGTTGGAAAATAAGACCAGTTGAGATGCTCCAAAGAAATCATAAAAATTACTCTTTTGAGAAGCAGTACGGTGCAGTTCTTAAGAAGCTGAATTTTACTGGTCAATTACTTGAGTTCAGATCTCAACTTCATCATTGACCAGCTGTGATATTGGGTATGTTACTTCTCTCTCAGTATTTGCAATTTATTTTCAATTTTAATTAATAACATTGCCTCTGAAAGCTGATGTGAACATGAGGTGATTTCTTGTGTGTGGATCTTGAAGAGTGTCTAAAGCACAGCTGAGACACACTAGCATTAGCTTGATTATTGCAGAGATCAATGAACAGTTTTTGGCACCATATGTCTAGCAATAAAGGAGAGCAGATATTAGGATACTCTAAAAGTTCTACTAAAGTATTAAAATAACATTTTATTTTTAATAATAGATCTCTTTGCCCTATAAAAGTGTCCTGCTGGTGCAGAAAAGCAGAAATTTTGTTATCATGATAGTAAGATCTGGGTTCTGTATTATTGCAGAAGCCTCATTTTTGGTTAATTCATATGCTAAAGTTCACAACAGTTCATACACCTCCAGTATATGTTCAGTGTGATGACTGATTAAGCATCAGTTTGAGTAACATCTACCTAACTTGGCTCATCACAGTTCCAAATATGGAGGACTCACCTAGAGAGGATTGTTGCCCAAAAGTTACAAAAGAGCGATGGAGATGGAGGATTGTTCCTGTTCCTTTTCGAGGGATGCCAGTCTTCCTTTCACATTGGACACTGTGCCCTGGCTCTCAAAGAAGACTATTCAGCCTTCCCATGCAGATCTTTGGCTTACTGATATGGAAGTGTGTGAAGCACTACCTGGAGCACCAGGCCTTCGGCTGGATCCCTCTGATCCCTAGTGTGCAGACAGCCCCTCAGCACTCTTCCCCACCTGACTCTGTGGGTGGCCACTGCAGGCCAATCTGTAAATTCTAATTTATTTGTGTCTTTTGCATGATATCTGTTTCTCAAATAAGCACTGGCTAATGCACTTAGAAAATACAATTTTATGGAGAAAACTTAATGACCCACTGGTTCTTGCTTTTAAAATATTTGAAATTGTTGTTTTCCTTTTGTGTTTTTCAAAAATTTTTCTGCCTCTTACTTTTTAGGATTTCACTGAATAGCTTAAAAATGAGAATCCCACAAAGATAAAGCAGTATTTATACTGGAAAGATATACATATGTACAAAACAATCAGTCATATATGAAATCACCATGTCAACTGGAATATCTCAAAGGGCATACAAGAAAGTGGCCAAGATGCTAATAGTATCATTTATGAATTCCTGTTTGGTAATGTAACATGCTTCAAAAAGGTTCACATATATTCAAATCTCTTCTACAATACTATATATTTACTATACAACGTCCTATTTGGTACAATTGTAATGACCATGGGAAACAGATTTCAGTTGCTTGGCATGATATTCAAAGAACAATAAAACCTCATTCAAACTTTTTTTAGAGTACTGATTAAAAGCGGGGTCAGCTCCACAAGACAAAACCCGAACAATATCTGACCCTCCCTTAGTACTCCCTGTGCAGGCCACCCAACATCAGCAATCGCATCTGATACTGCAGTTGCTCCTCCCTGCACTACCTGGGAGTACACCATTGTCTTTTCAAATTATAGCAGTGTTCGATTTTCTGTGGCAATTATCATTTCTTTAAGAAGCCTGGCTTATTTCTCCTAAACTCATGCTATTTTTCCCTTAAATACTTTTCACATTATTTTGAAGATATGCTCCAATGCTCTTTAAAAGCTACCATACATTATCTGTGTTCACTATTATGTGAAGGGAGGGTTTGGGAGGAAATACACCTATCTTGTAATTGTTGTCTTTTAAAAATAATCTGTAATATTTACTAATATGCTTTGAATTTAAATAATGTTTAGTACTTGTTAAATTAATTAATTGTATTGATCACAGCCATGAATACATTTGCTCAAATATTCTCTAAAATTAGTTACACTGAAATCAATTTTAGGAGCTGCAAACCTTCTCCTATTTTATGTTATAACATGAAATGATGTTCTAACATCAAATACTTAGAAACCTAACAGTGCTAAGCCAGATTTAGAAAACATTCAGACCATCTCAATTAATCTTTCAAATTAATATTAAGAACCAATTTTATATTTAGGTTACTAAAGTAACAAATGATTTTGATTTAATTAACAAATAAAAAATGTGAGTCAGAGAACTTATCTATTATTAGTTTTCCTTTGCTGTTTATAATGAATTGTCACAAACTTAGTGACTTGAGGAGCCCCCGCTCCTTTTTTTTTTTTTTTTTTCTTTCAGTTCTGCAATTCAGAGAGCTTGCAGGGCTAAAAGAAAAATGTTCATAGGGTTGCATTTCTTTCAAAATCTCTAGAGAAAAAAAAGTCTCAGGGGCAAATCTGTTTGCTACTCTCTCTGAATTTTAGAGAACGACCTCCATTCTTGGTTCATGCAGCCATTTTTCTTTTCAAAATCAGCAAAACCACTTTTCTCAGCTTTATTGAGGTAGGATTGACAAATATAAGTCTATACATTTAAGGCGTACAAAACAGTGTTTGATTAACATGATCAATCTAGTTAACGTATTTTAGAGTATCTGACATAGCTATCATTCTGTGCCTGTGGGAGGACACTGAGGACCTACTCTCAGAAAGTTCAAGGTCAAAATGCAGTGTTAATAACAGTAATCCCTACACTGAACATCAGTACCCAGTACTTTTTCATCTTATAACTGAACATTTATATTCTCTGACCAGTATCTATCCTTTCCTTCATAATCACATGAATTCTCGTAACAGTCATCCCACTCCCTATAATTGTATCTCCTTTTTTTCTTTCTGGGTTCCACTTATAAGAGAGAAAGCACAGTATGGTTTTCCCACAAGTAGTTTATTTCACTTATTTCATATCATCCATTCTTTGATGGACATATACATTCTCTCCCACTGTGAATAATTCTGCAATGAACTTGAGAGTGCAGGTATCTCTTCAAAAACATGACTTTATTTCCTTTGGATATATTCCAAGAGTAGAATGGTTGGTGCATGTGATAGTTTTAGTTTCTCTGAAACAGCGGAAAGCCTAGGATAGATAGACACCTGTGCACAAGCAGTGACAGAGGCTGATTCGTCTTGTACTGACATTTCCATGACTCTCACTCAGCCGCTTTTCTCATACACTTCTCAGAATGCTTACAAGTCCATTGCCCCCACCCAGAGCAGCCCGTATAGCCTTCCCTTCTCAGATTCACCAGAGTGACATCTGAGTCTTAGTCCTTACCTATAACCTAACATATACACATTGTTCAGAGACCTACAGCATTGGACATCATTGATGGGGCATTATTTATATACCACAGCTAATAGAAAGGCTTACTAATAATTTCAATAGTGCATATAGAAACTAGGAGGTATATATGGGATAGAAAGTAGTTTGGGCCTCATCTGTGACTCCCTGGCGAGCCTATGTAAGATGTGCCCTCTCTAGTCTATTTACCTGGAGGAAACATTATTATTAACATGTTTATAGGGAGAGAGCACCAGAATAAGTATTTCCTTTCCTGGCAAACACCACTTTCTGATGCTCAGTTGCTTTGCTGAGTGCTTATGCAAGAAATGATGCAATAAAAAATAAAGACAAAGGGTCTGTGTTTGAAGCGCTCACAGTAATACTGTAAGTATATGGTGCATTAATAACCAGAGTAAGCATGGTATATGTTACAGTAAAGAAGCTGGACCTAGTGGTAGACTAATGGAAGACCATGAAGAAATCAGGACATCAAAGAGGATGAGGAAATAAGTCCACATGGAAATGAAGATAATACACTAAAACAGCCATTTTTCACAATACAGAAGAAATGTGATAATGATCCAAAAGAAAGAGCATGAAATTAAGAGAAAGAGTAAGGAAGGAAACTATTAAGAAAATGTAATCTATCTCTCATATATGGTGGAGTGTGAATGTGCTGAAAAATCTTTATGGGGGCAGAAGGGAGCATAAAGCATAATAGCCACAAGGAGAAAAAGTCATACAAATGGCAAGAGCAGAAAAGGGAAGGCCACATTCCGTGGACTAGCATGTCCCACAGCGTATGTATATGTGGCATGTGTCTTGAGCCCTGAAAAAACATGAAGTCACTGCAGAGGTGAGCTTTCTAGTTGTTGGGCCAAAATACCCAAACACCCAACAGTGTAATGGAGGAGACATTTAATATGGTGCATGAAATTCAGAGAATTCCGCCTCTAGCAACAGACCCCAGGGCAGAAACAAGGCAGAAGGTCAGATAAAACAAAGCTGCTCATTTAGTGGTAGCCAGGAAATAGAGAGCAGGAGAATAGTGCTGGAGAGAAAGGCAGGAGCACCCAGGCCTACTCCCTAAGGTCACCCCCCACAGACACTCCCATGAGTGTGCCTTATGAATCGGCCTGGAGTCTCTTAACTACAGTCTGTGGCAGATTTCATTGTCACAGACTGTTCTGGTTCAGATATAGTTGACCTCCAAAGCCTGCTGTGTTTGGGAGGTGATTGTATTATGGGGTATTATAGCTATCTTGTTGGGAGGCAAATCTGAGGGCCATGACCTAGAAGGATGTATCTTCCTCCCTTGCCTCTCCCTGACCTCTCTGCTTCCTGCCCACCATGACGTGAGCAACTTTCCTGTACCTTATCCCTTCTCTTGTCTGTGCCTGGGCCTGCTGACACTTCTAAAATGTGAATCAAAATACACCTCTCTTCCGTTAAACTGAGGGTGTTGAATATTTTGTCTCAGTGATGAGAAATGATTAGGAAAGATTCCAAACATATAGGAAGCTAGAAAGAAATACAAAGTGGGGAAGATGTCACCTGAGTTCAATCTGGAAGCACAAATGAAAACTCACTGTGAAGAAGGCAAGGGAAAACAAGTGCACACAATTTTATAAAACTAATTAGATTTTCAAAGAAATTAGTACTCGTATTAACCACAGTTTATTAACTTCTCAGTTACAAGTAGCTTAGCTAATCCCAAGAGGTAAATTTTTCTGCTTGTAGAAGACATTCAAAAATTATATATTAATATTTCTGGAGGATTCTGATAGAAGTTTAAGAATTGGTTGGTAAATACCTCTATTTTTGATTTTTAGTGGAAGCACTTGATATATGATAGCTATTTTATTCACTCTTAATTGTAAAATATTGGCAATGTTGGAATCCTATGATTAATTTGAAAGATAATTCTCATAAATAGAAAATATTTATATTTATAACTCAGTCAAATGGCTTATGCCCAAGAAGTATTACTGTTACGGAAATTGTCTTCAATTGTCAGGTAAAATTCTACAACTGAGAGAAAATCATTTGAGGCCAAGAAAGAACGGCTAGAAAGTACAGCAAAGAGCTCTTACGTCTTTCACTGTTGAGCTCATAGTAGGCAAAGTACAGAGGACTTCCAATGTCTGCGGCATTGAGTGGAGGTTTCAAAAGAGTCATGTGTTAAGAGTCTTGACAAATCAGTACCAGACTAAGTATTGTTCAGTTATTATTGGTTCTTCAATGTTGCTCAGCTCTCCTGTGTTGAAGACATGGTGCTGAGTATAGAAATGTTCAAAAGCAGAGCCTTTGGTGGGTGTTTGATTCATGGGAGATCTGATCTCACGAATGAATGAATCCGTTCATAGTTTCTCAGCTCAGTGGGCTGTTGGGAGGCGGTGGAACACTTAGATTAAATCTAGTTGAAGGAAATGAGTCAATAAGTCATGAGGACACGCCCTTGAAGGCTGTATTTTGTCCCTCTTCCCTTGCTCCTTTTGCTCCCCCCAGTGAGGTGAGCGGCTCTACCCCAACACACGCTCTGTCCTACTTCTCCTCAGCCTGCTGTCAGGAGAGGGACCTACTGAGCATGTGCTGAGAGGCCTTTGCCTGCAGCAACAAGCCCACCCTCCTTTCAAGAGAATTAACTCAGGCCTTTTGTCACCGCGGTGGGAAAGAAAGCTGACGAACACACACTCAGAAAACGCAAAGTAGTCCGCTTTGTCAGATTTTAAATTATATGTGAGCAGAAAATCTAACGCTTTTAAAAGGCATACGTCAAAATATATCACACCCATCCATGTAACATATGTAATGAACAACATGAACCCCACATTTTCAGGTATACAACACAGAAGAAAAATAATAGACTGGGCATAGTGATGTGCGCCTGTAATCTCAGAGCTTGGGAAGCTGAAAACAGGAGAATCATTGTGTAGTGAGACCCTGTAGACCTTGTACTAAATACATTTTTAAAAAAAGAAAAGAAAAATACTATGCATAATCAGGAAAACTAAATAAGAACAGATGGAGAATGAGAAAGAAGCTACGCAGATTTCTCTCAAGTGAAAATAAACACACCTTAAAATGACTAGTATCTCTTATAACTATGATCAAACAGATAGAGAAAATATAAACTTGATAGGAATAGAAGTGGAGATGGTAAAAATCACCCAAGTAGACTGTGTAGATATGAATAATTCAGTATGAAAATAAACAAAGCATTGGGTTTTACAGGAAATTAGATCCCTCAGGAAGAAAGATAGTGAGTGGAGCATGAATTAGAAATTATTCAAAATGATTGTGGTGCTAATTATACAGTGTGTGTTTATGTATATACAAGTACATATCCAGATATATTTGTTTGAATATACACAAATTTATCAACCTATACCTTTAGGTGAATGAAATTTATTTTATTAAATAATATTCCAACAATGTTCTGTTTTAAAAGTCACACTTTTTAGGTATGCCTTCTAATCAGAGAATAATACTAATTCAGATCTTAAAATATTATTTAAATTTTTGTACAGAATAATTTTAGCAACTGATATATAACACTGTTTCTGCTGTATTATAATATTCATGTCTGATAAACACATTTTTGTTTATTATAAAATTAAAATTAGATGATTATATCTATAATATATACTTAAATAATGTGAATATTGCATCTTTATTCAAAATTTAATATATTAAGAATTTTAAAAGAAGTTGAAGTGGGTGTTATTTTGTATTTATTTTCTACACAAGAATAGAAGGTATTACAAATTAGATTTCTCAAACTCAATGTGGATGCTAATATTTTCTCTTGTGAATCTTTTAATTTATTTTTACCTCTTTACTTGTCTATTATGGAAGTATACCGAAAGTCCATTTATCTAGAAGTTACTATCATTAAGCTTTCTTTGCTTTTGAACTCATTTTATTTTGATAAATATCCTCTCATCACACACACACACACACACACACACACACACACACAGAAGCACGCACACACACAGAAAGGCAATTAAAGTCTAAGTTTATCTTCAGGGGAAATTTCATAGGTTTTAACCATTGTTTTTGAAGCTTGAATAATTACCTGGAATCTTGAAAGCATTTTAAAACAGAACTGTTAAAATTGGAGGAGAAGTCCCCACTGAATATCCTATAAGATGAAATGTATTTCTATGCTAATTAGCAGGCTAATGAGTAACCTATGATCTTCTCTCAAGTGAAAAAACTTCCTGCTCCAGGAATTTCATTGCCATCTAGTCTAAAGAATGAAAGAAAACCTTTTTCTTTTCTAGGCAATTAATTGTGCAAGACCCCCCCCCCCAGCAGATTCAGTGTTGTGGATTGTGGGAAGATCTGATAATTGGTCTGTTAGTGTTCTGTCTAGATCAATATAGGCTTCAGGTGTAGTCACAGGTATCAGCTATGATTCAGGAGTCTCTAAAATGTTGGTCTCTATCCCTTCAGATAGCTCAATTTCCCTTTGTCTTTTAAGTACAGCTTCTCTCAATTATTCATAGTTGTTTTCCTTGGAAAATTGAAATCACCTTTCAAATGTGTTCCCTGGGTAAAATAAAGCTGATAAACTCTGATTAGTTGATAATATCTAAGTAAAAATCAGCTTCTAAGATTAGCATCCAGAATTTCTAAGTATAGATAGAAAACTCTAACAATGATTCAGACAGTGGGAAAACTGATAACCCAAGTCTTGGCATTTTAGCTACCTGTCCAAATAACCCACTCAGTCCATTTCTTGGGAATGATGGCTTTTTCAACATGAGTTACCATCCATGTTGGTAACTTTCAGAGCTTTCTCTCTCCCAACCATACCTTTTTATCCCAACAGTCAACTCTTAGAACTGCTGCCGAACTCTTTCCTTAAACTTTACATCTCTCTTATTGCAACCATTGTTGCTGACTCATATGAGTGTGATTGTGTGTGTGTGTGTGTGTGTGTGTGTGTGTGTGTAGTACTGGGGAGTAAACATAGTGTCTTTGCCTGGAGCTATGTCCCCAGTCCTTTTCATTTTTTGTTTTGAGATACAGCCTCTTTACGTGACCTTGGCTGTGCTCTAATTTAGCAATCTCTTGCTTCATCCTTGCATGTAGCTGGGATGAACAGACATGTGCCACCACATTACGCCTTTTTCTCACTTTCTGACCATTTCTTTTCTTCTCCTTTTCCCTGCTTGTTCATAGTTCTTTCGTTGTTAAAATGTAGCCCTTACTTTATGTCCACAGTTTGCCTTCTTTCTCTAAATTAGCTTAGTTATGACTGTTTCAAAAGTAGAAGAATTACATAATGTGAATGTCTCCAAAAATTTGTAGATCCCAATACACCGGCTCTTTCCTACTGCATATTTATCGCAATCTTGTAGTACATAGGCATTTCAAATTCTTCATGGAAAAAGCAAGTTAATAAGCTCTCCTACTCTGAATACTTTCTGATCTTGATTTTTTTCTTCAATTGAAGCACAATTTTGAACTTTCACATTGGGAATCATATTATGCTCTCTGCTTTTGTTCTCACAAGCTATCACTAGGCTCCACCAACACTGTTTTACCCTGAAGCCACGTTGGCCCTCTGTCTTTCCATGTCTAGGGCTATCCTGCTCTTTCATGGCCTCTCTGCTTCTATTCTATATGGTTTCTCTCCTCTTTAATCAAAGCATCACAAGATTAAGTCTTTACCTCCGATGCTTTTCAAAGAAATTTAAATGACATCCTGTGTTTAATCAATAGTGTTTAAATCATACATTCAGAGATACACAGATGAGTTTCAGGGGTTTTTTAGAGTTCTCTCACTCAACTCCGCTATCTTCCTTAAATCCAACCTAGGTTACTCAATGATATGACAAGTATCCATTCTTCTGTGTCCTCTAGATCCACTGAAGTATCCATTCTCCCATATCCTCTAGCTGCACTGTGTGTTTAGGGGCTCAGTTCACTGAGCTTTTACTGTGACTCTCTGCTGAAAGCCTCCTTTATTCTCAAAGAGAAAGGTGCTCTTCCAACACCCACCAGCACATTTTGAATATACAACTACACTTGTGTCCTAACCTATTTGTGTTTCATTATTTTTACTGATATTTTACAAGTCCTTCAAGGTGATACTAGGCTTTATTTTTGTATCCTCTATAAATATGGTCACTAGGTGATGTGATTAAAAAAAACACAAATGGAAGGAGAATCTTGGAAGACCTGTGATCATAGGTAATCAATATACAAGAGTATTATAGTAATAGTTGTGCATTACAGTATGTCTTTTAAGTCATTATCAGTACTCTAGGTCCTGGTAAACAAGTTTTCACATAATTTGAGGCAATAAATCAAGATGGGATTTTATCTTCCTTGTAAGTCTGATATATTACAATTTTTAAAAATCTCACTAATTCTGATTGGTAGATAAAAGGGTAAAGAATACACATAGTATTAGGCTCTTCCTCCCTGTTGAATTCATTCATAGATAATTTATAAAAGATACATTTTAGGGTAACTCTCAAGTGTGTAAAATGCACTTGGGAATTCCCAATAAGGATACCAAAAGGCATTATGCAGTCCATGGTAAGAACAGCTGTCTTTATACTTTGATTTTTGAGTCTATGGAAAACAAGAGAAGGGAAAATGCGCAAAAGCCAGGTTGAACCTGTGGAGTGGGAAGTTGGTGATCCCCAGTGGTGCCAGTTAGACTCAGATGCCCTTATGTAAGAGCCTGACTTTGAACCCGTTATTCAGTGTTACCTAGCCCAAGCGACAAATCTGAAAAATGAAAATAGCAAGATATTGCATGGAGTCATATGAAGATTAAGTGGGTTAACAGTATTGGGACCTTACTATATTACTTGGGAGTTAGTATGTCTTAAAAACCCTTAGCTATTATTTTTCTTGTTTGTATAATTGTATCTATGTATTTGTGATAGTTGTCGAGAAAACAATATAAAATGACAAAAGTAGCAAAAATTAGGAAACATCTCTGAAAACTTCAGAAAACTGTGAATTTGGGTACTTGTTCGTATTTATTTTTACAGTGTTGGGATTGAAATTAGGATTCTAAGATGCTAAGCAAGTGCTCAACCATTGAGCTATACCCCCAGCCTAAGAGAGGGGCTTTTATCTTCTCACAGGCATTTGACTGTATCTTTAAAAGAAAAGCTGTCTCCCTTCATAGCTCTAACAACAAAGTTCACCCTGTAATCCTAATGTTCAAAGAATTTGTACATTCATAGGATTTAAAACTTGAACATAGTCTGATTGTCATGCATACACACCAGTTGTTTTGCAGGAATAAAACAAATAATGATGTCCAATCTGATGGATAGTTTAGTTTTATCCCATCCTGTAAATATGGTTGCCTCAGGGTTTGGCAATTTTTAGCATCTCTGAGTACATACAATCTGTGCCCAGAGTTGCTTACAGAAAAAAATGATGTTAATTAATTCATACAGATCTCTATCTTCTCCCAATCCAGCTTATATCCAGAGTGAGATTTTGTTGGAGGGCCCAAAGGGAGAGGATTTATTGGTAGCTTCACAGGAAGTTGAATTTTTTGTCTTCAACAATTTTCAGGAATCATCAGTATCAATATCTTCTCCAACTGGTTCCATTTTCACAGGCTGATACCTATATTATTACATGGATGCTACGATTGATTTCTGAAATAGATTGTAAGCAGAAAAGCAAATGACTTCAATAATAATTTCCACTCTTACTGGAGTGTGCTTTAATTACAACATTTTACTCTAGTTGGTTTTCTTGACTGTTCTCTGTAGTGCTGGCCTCACCTTTATCACGTGGATCTTGAGCCAGCAGAAGGAGCGGGCAAGACAAGGGTCCTGAAGACTTTTGTGTCCCAGGACAGAGAAGAGGAATCTGGCAGAGAGAGGCCTCAAGGACTGTGGGAAGGACATTGCAGAAGAAGACGACACAATCGAAGGTGCTCACTCCCTGTCAGCAGGGCAGCATGGCCCAGACTGAGAACATCAGTGAGAAGTCCACACTCCCAAGGCCTGTCTCCCATCGCCCCAATCCAACTGGACCCCGCCTCCAGAACATGTGCAGCTCTGAGCCTCGGTGCCTTATGCCAGTCATGAGGACGCCGCCCCCTTGTCCGATCGCTGCTCCAGCTGTCTGTGCATCCAATCAGTGTAATGAGATTTATGGATACGTTTGTATGCTGGAAATTGGATCTAGAGGCAGAACACTTTTTGGAACTTCTGGTTGAAGTTCTTTGATTTAAAAAAATTAAATAAATATTTCGAGTATTTGCTAATAGAGTAGATACATGTGGTTTTATCAGAACTACAAATGGAATTTCCTAGCCATGATCTTATTCAATACTGCTGTCTCCATTCATGAAGGCTTCTGTTTCTGAATAATTCGGTTCACAGACTCTGCGTGTAAGGATGGACATGACTGGGGCACTCTTCTCCCCTGTGGCCACAGATGCAGTCATCTTCCCAGAACCATGGAACGAATTAAGCTCAAGAACCAAGGTGCCACTGTGTGTGTTTCTTTACAAAATTATAGTAATTTACACTAATAAATTATCTTATAGTAACCTATATTTTCATCCCTTGGGATGAATCTTACTGGCATCACATTGCACTTTTAACTTACTGCATGATTTTATGAGTCTTTGAATATTAGCTTCAATTTTGCCAATTCTGAGTATCTTAGTCATAGGGCTTCATTAAAAAAGAGCGATTTATGGCCTTTTGGTGGAATCTTTATGTGACGTGAAAATTAGAAGTTTCATGTTCAGTTTGATAAAGTTCATAGTTCATGCATGCAAGATATATATATATATATATATATATATATATATATATATCTTATCCAGTTTTGTAAGTTTTTAACCTCTAGATACCTGCATTATTTGTAGCTTCCTTTTTAACATTTCTTAGGTCCATGGTATCTAAATTGATTTTAATATAACATAATTTGACTATCTAGTCTTGTTACTTTATTAACATAAAGTTGGCTAAGGTGGTAAAATGCTAAATTTCTTTAACTTCAGTGAATTTGGTTTTTTTTTTTTTCCTATCTATAATGTTGTCATGCCTGCACTGCAAATTTTCTTCTGCATGGGCAAGCACAGTGGTTGAAATTTATTTTTTCTCTATTTGTTTCTCAATAAAAAAAAAGAAAAAAAAATTTAAAAAAAAGAAAATATAAAAAAAAAAGAAATTTATTTTTTCTCTGTGAATAAGTGATTGGCAATTCTTCCTTTTGTCTGTTCCATTTTTAATTTGCTTGTACATTAATCTTCAATAATTTTCATTATTTTCTTCTCTATGCTCCTGAACTCACGGTTACTTTACATACCCTATGAAATTAAATGGGTAAGTGTAAGTTACTTATTTTATTTTATTTCCTTTCTTTCTTTCTTTTTCTTTTTTTCATTTTGTGTGTTTGGTACAGGGTCTCACTACACAACTTGGATTCGTAGTGATCCTCCTTTTTCAGCCTCCCAAGTGCTGGGATTACAGGCTTGCACCACCACACCCGGACTCTGTAGCCAGCTCAGCACACCTTGGGAGCAGGGCTGGTGTAGCACGCAAGACCAGAGATCAAATCCTGGATCCTGCACTTGCCAAAGCAGGCACTTAGTCCGCTGACCTATCTTGCTGGTCTGGTAATTTATTAATTTTTGTTTTAATGTTTGCATAAAATATTTGAGGTCATGTCATTAACATTAATGTTCTGATATAAATATACTGTAATTGTGATTTTTTGAGTTCTTTTAGCCCAAGAGTTTGTCCTAAAAGAATGACATAAAAATGCCAAATGTTCTTTATTTTTTGTTTCTAAATTTGATATTTATTCTTAATTTTATTAAATATGGTTTGAGAATATGGTCTGAAATATTTTTCCTCTTGGCATTGAGTGTTTCTTTTTGTCTGATATGTGACTACATATTTTTGTATGAAGTGTTCCTGGGGCCATTTAAAAGGAAAAATGCTCTCAGCAGAATACAGCTTTTAGTAAATTGAATAAATTAACATGTTATTATACATGATTTAGTACTTTGCATAAGGACAAGTATTATATATATGATGCTACAAGTACAAAAAAAGTGATCCCTAAATATTGTACCTCTTATACTCTCCATATGTTTCTCATTTCTGTTGCTGTAGGTATTGGGAGATTAAATCAATTCTTACATGAAGGCTCATTGAGAAATCATTGAGCTCATAGCTTTTAAAATAATTTTTATTTATTTATTTTTCATATATTCAGTACAAGGTCTACAGGGTCTCACCACACGGATCAGACTCATAGCGATCCTTCCTGTTTTCAGCCTCCCAAGTGCTGGTATTACAGGCAGCTCATAGTTTTAAAGGGACTTAGTTTTTAATGTAACATTTTCCAAAATTAAATTTTATGCAGTTTTTACATTACAAATACTGCCTTCTTTTTGCTACTTGTATCTTTACCCATCAATTTAACTTTTCTGAGTCATTTTCAATATTTTATGAGCATGGATTGTGATTCATTTATGAGCCCATATGGACTTATTTCAGATTTCTTCAAATCGCTTTTTTGTAGTTTAGTTTCAGCTTAGTTTCATTGTCCATTGAAAAACAGATTAGTTTCAGGACAATTGGAGATTATATCTATACTTTTAAATAATCTACATAGTTAAGTGCCTATAAATTAATGTACCACCTTCAGAAAAAATATCTGTAATATCTGTACTTTATAAGAAAGCTAGATCATGTCTCAACCTTTTGGCTATAATCAAGTGTAGTATCTGTTCTTATTAAATGGCTAGAAATGGCAGGAAACAGCTTATTGGACTAGGTGCCTGCTTAAGCAAGTGCAGGGACTGGGGTTTGATCCCCTGCACCGAATGCCATGCCTGCCCTGTCCCCTGGGGCACACTGAGCCAGCCATGGAGACTGAAGGTGGTGGCAAATGCCTGTAATGCCAGCACTGGGAAGGCTGAAAACAGAAGGATCACTAAGAGTCCAAACTGCTTAGTGAGACCCTGTACCAAATGCACTAAATAAATAAATAAATAAATAGGCTAGAAATGAAAGCAAACATACCACATTTCTTCTTTTTCATCACTTTCCATTGGCAGCTATTAAGACTGTACTTTGGGCACCAGCTCAGTCTACTGTTTTCAAATCATTTGTACCTTAAAAGGTGTTGTATGAATAATCTGTTAATAACACTATCAACAATATACTTTACAAGTTATTATTTTTAAAGAAATTTTGAGTTTGTCCCTGATGTTTTTCATATCAGAATTCCTATTTCTAATTTGTATTTTAATGTATTCCATTGAATATGAAATACTTTCATGTAATTCAGAATTCAAAAACATGTAAGCTTTTGTAGCAAAAGTCTGACCCTTAGCTCTTTCCTCTCCCTTTCTTTCAGAAGTTATTTTAACAAATAACTAAGGGTTTGAATTTTTGTGAGGGTCTTAGTGTATATACTTCCAAAGATATGAAACCCACCTGTTGGTCATGTGATATAGGTTACTTAGTCTGTATTAGGTCATGAGATACTTAGGTAATACCCTACATCAGGCTCTGTACCAGTTGCTACAGATAGGAATAACAACCAAGACGGATATGACACTTGGTTGAGGGAAAGGAATGGCATTCTCTATCTTCCAGACAGACTTAGACAAGAAGGATTGGAAGGGCTCTGCAGGTGTTTTTTGTTTTTTTTGTTTGTTTGTTTGTTTTGCGGGACTGGGGATTGAACTCAGGACCTTGTGCTTGCCAGGCAAGCACTTATTCTACTGAGCCATTTCCTTGGCCCCAAAAATGGCAGAAGGATTTTTTTTTTTTTT
>NDGM011256969.1:29529-48020 GCA_002564305.1 Octomys mimax
TTTCTTTCTTTCTTTCTTTCTTTCTTTCTTTCTTTCTTTCTTTCTTCTTTCAAGACAGAGTTTTACTATACAGTACAGACTAGTCTTTTTGTAGCCCAGGATGGCCTCAAACTTGTAGTGATCCTTCTGCCTCACAGTGCTGGTATTATAAGCCTGACCCTTTTTGTCTGCATCTCTGTGTCCCTATGTCTGTCTCTCTGTCTCTCTATCTGCTTCTTTGTCTATCTCTCATCTCTCTCTGTCCTTTCTTTCTCTCTCTTTCTCTCTCTCTCTCTCTCTCTCTCTCTCTCTCTTGAGGTAAGTTTTCCTGGTATAATGCAAGCTGGCCTTGAACTCACTTTGTAGCCCAGGCTGACCTTGAACTCACAGCATTCCTTCTGCCTCAGCCTCACAAGTGTTGGGATTATAGGCCTAGGCCACCACACCCAGCCCGTTTAAAATTTTAATTATGCAGGACTTTTACTTCTCTGTAGAGAGAGCTGCTTCAGTATTCCTTACAAGCATAGTGCACATGGTCTTGTATACCACAGTGTAGTTAACTAAACCATCACCACTAGATGTTTAGGGGGTTTAAAATATTTTGATACTAGAAAACAGATCACAGCAATGCATAACCTTTCTGCTCTGAATGTGATTGAATATAGAGGAGGGTTTGGACTGCTCAGCATTAGGGCAAATGATATGGGTTTTGATAGACATTACCCACAACAGGGACTTTCCTAATTTACACTGTAACAAACAGTGACTTTCCCCCATACCCCTAGCCAAAGAATAGACTATCAATTTACAAGTCCTTAGCAACCTGAAATGTGACAAATGGTATCTCCCTGTAGATTTATTCTTCATTTCTCTTATTCTAAATGACTTTGCTTGAAAATCACTCCACATATCTAAAATCCAAGTAGTCTTTCCTTTCCTTTATTATCCTTTATTTTCCTAGATATTTGCTGGTCTTTACTTTTTCAACACAGGGAAATCTATTTTTTTTTCTTTTAAAGAGAAAAAATATACCAATAAAACAGAGTTTCAAAGTAAGTTATTAGGAGAGTTACAATAATTAATATATAGAGAGTAAATCAGAATTTAATTGGAGTTCAAGTAGACTTCACATACTGAGGGTTGATTTTACTGTGGATAAATTTGGTCATTCTGCATTCTATTGGGGCTGTCATTGGACACCTGGTAGAAAAAGAGGCATTGCTACCAAGACATTGCAGCATGATTTGGTGTAGGAAATAATCTTTTCAGAATTCTAAAATGTCACTTTTATGATTTTGCCAATATCAATACATACTTGATTCTTTCCTGGAATTTTTTAAAATGTGTTTCACTGAAGCATTTATTTACTCATGAGTAATATCACACAGTTTTAGTTATTGGTCTCAATAATGTGCTTCAACATCTGATAACATCACCGTTACTCTCTGGTTTCAGAATTTTCCTGTGCATCCTTGCTTGATCTCAGTTGCTGTATGTACCTTATAACCACTTTATCTCTTTTCAAAATCATACTGTTAGTTTGCTTTTTTGGAAAAAAAAAGTTGGAATTGCATTACATCTGTAGATTGTTTTAGGAACAACTGAAATCTTTACCATTCTGTTTCTGCTAAACAAAAACAAAAACAAAACAAAACAAAACAAAAAAACAAGGAGGCTGTTTCCATTTGTCAGGCATTCTTCTGTGGCTCTCAGAAGTACCCCAAAGTTTCCTTGTTGCAGGCATTGCACTTGCATTGTTAAATGGATTACTAGATATACTAGACCAAACAATGCCTCTCTTTGCCAAAAATGCTGGGAAACCTAATGCTTAGAAGCTGTAAATACATTAAGTTGAGTGGCAAAGTGAAACTAAGGGCAGAGGTGGAATTAAAATTGCTAGTCAGCTGTTTGGAGACATGAAGATTACCGAGAGTGTCCTGGTGGACACAGGGTAATTACCAGGTTATTTAATAAGTGGAAGAAGGAGGGGAGGTAAAGAAAATCAGAGAGCTGAAAAGGTAAAAAGAAGTTGGTTTGGGTGGCTTTGAGGATTAAGTGATTACCTCAGCCCAGGAATGCCAGCAGCTCATAGAATGAGAGGCAGGGAGTAGATTCTCCCTGACAGCCTTGGGAAGGGAAGGAATGTAATCTGCTTTCAACCAGTTTCAGCCAGTGAGAACCACATTGGACCTGTGACATCCAGAGCTCTGCTATCATTAATTTATGTTCTTTTAAACTGTTAAGCTTGAGATAATTTGCTACCACAGTCATAAAAAACAAATGCACTAGATATTCTACCTTTTGTTGCTGCTAATATAAATGAGATAAATTTTTTGCTGTAAACTCTCCAGATTATTGTTTATGTAAGTGGAGGCTATTGATTATTGATATGATAATTTTTACTGTGCCACTTTACTTAATTGTCTTGTTCCTAGTGGTTTTAAGCTGATTGAGTTTTTAGAGGAAATAGTCAGATCATCTTTAAACAGTGATATTTGTACCTTTTACTCTAACATACATAATTTTCTTTTCGTGTCGAAATATGTTGGTTAGTTCCTTCAGACCCAACTCAGTAGTGGTGACAGTGGAGATACAAGACTTCTAATGTATGTGGGAACGCTTTGAAAGTTTTCTCTACAAATCTCATTTTGGTCTTTTATTTGAGATGTTCATTTCATCATGTTAAGTTAGTATTTATCTATTCTGATTTTATTTTTAAAACTTCATAAGAAGAACAAATGCTGTATTGACTTGAAAATGCTCTTTCAACATTTATGGCCTCCTCATTTCTTTTCAGACCTCCTCATTGTAGTTATTATTGAACTATTCTTTCAATTGTGAAATAAATCTCTTGGCAAACAAGCATAATTACCATAATGTGCTACTGATAATTAGGAATTTTGTTTTATATTTATAATGATACTGAATTGTAGTCTTCCTATAGAGCTCTTTTCTGTTTTTTAAATTATTTGGTTCATCCCATTGTTTTTGACGAGTTCCAAGGTATATAGTTGGATATGTTTCAAAGATTAAATGTGCACTTTGGATCATTGATAGCTTTATGCCATCTTGATAGCATCTATTTTCATTGAAGTCTTTGAATTAAAATATTTTGCTGCTACTTATATGTCTATTTTTTCTTATAGCTCTTGTAATCTCTATTTTGTTCCCTATATCACTCGCTTTCTTTTTCCTAGACCTCCTACCTGTTGGGTATCCCTTGTGGTCAGGGGCAGGCACATCCTACCAAGCCATGCTCTTCTTTTAATTATTGCTCTGAGCATCTGAATTTGTGGTTGACAGAAAGTAAAATTGCAATTGCTTCCTTTTGGGGCAACTTTGGGGCCTGGGGCACCTGTGCTCACATTTTTAGTTATCAAACTTTCTAAGTTCCTGTGGAAGTTAATTCTTTGTAAATAGCATGATATGAATTTTTGCTTTGAAAATCCTACCTCAATGAATTATCTATTTATATTTGTTGCTAAGATTATGTTCAATTTTAATTGGCATTTTAGTTTATGCTGTTCTTTTTAATTTTGTTGCTTTAAAAACATTTCACTCTGTCATTTTTGAAGTTTGATTACATGTCCTGCTGTTTATGTTAACAACTTAGTATATAATCTTACCAGAAAGTTAATACTTTATTTTTCAGACAACATATATTAGTTCATACCATAATCAATAATTATGTCAGTGTCTCCTCTTTCAGTCATATCTTTGCCTTTACTCTTAGGTTTAGATAAACAATATAAACATGATGTACCATTTTACTTTGAATTTGGTTACACTGTTGCTTCTCAACTTTAAATTAGGTTATGCCCTGATAAACCCATCATAAAATGAAGACAATATTGGTCAGATATTCGTTCAATTCACCTAACATACAAAGCAACACAAAGAGAGACAGCTGGGAAATGAAGCAAGAAAAAAGGAAAGACAAGAGCAAAAGGCAAAAGGAGGGAGAAGAAGGAATGAACGAGATCAGATGAATATTTCAAAAGGTAACAGTTCTTTAGTTTCATTGGATGACGTATGTAAATATTCATTGAAATTGCTGGTGTAATTTTTGATAATTCAAAATAAGATTGAAGGAATAAATAAAGGTACTAGTATTTTAACTGCTCAAGATGTATTAATCCTTACTCCCACAATGTTTTGTTAGACATATGAAATCTTCAGGTTCATGTTCTTTGCTACAATTTTTGTAGACACTGTTTTATTGACTGTTTAATACATGGCTGCTTTGAAGGGTAAGTTGATGTGTCATATACACTAAGTCTCTTTATTTTTTTATCTACTTTCCTCATAAATTACTCTTTTTATGAATGAAAAATGATTATGTTTCCTGCACTACTCCTTATTGTTAACCACTGGGCCATTTTTCACCTGTAACAAATGATATATTCAGGGATTTTATAACCATAAAAATAATTTATAATTCACAACTTTATATGTGTGCTTTGTTATGTTTCTCTCACATTTTCTTAGATGATTTCAAGACTACATAATGCTTCCAAATCAGTCTTCTAATTGGTCATTTTTCTTAATTGTGTATTCCTTATACAAATATGTTTTCCTATTTAACTTCATTTCCTTTTATCCATGTCATCTTTGGTTTTGAGAATAGTCTATCTTACAATGAGATTGTAATTTCATTATAATTTGTTTAATAGTTTCAGGGGGTTTTCATACATTTTTCCTAAGTTTGACAAGTTGTATAATTTTTATTGTTTCAACAGACCTTTCCAGGGATATAGCTTTGCTTTGTACCTATATTTGATAGACAAATTAATCTAATCATATTTTTCAACTTAAAGGAAACATCTTTTTTAAAAAAAAATTGTTTTCATGGGTCTCCTGGTGTCTTCATGCATTATTCAACATTGAAGGTGAATTTTGCCTGTGTCAAATATTAGCCAGGAATATATGTTACAGGAAGAGAGAAAACAATACTGTTCAAGACAGGGTGAATTCTTCTTATGATCAAAGATTCAGCGTGTGACATTTCCCAGTGAAGCAGAGATGTGCATCAATCAGTCTTTTCTCAGTTCTAATCCTCTTTTAGGCAGCAGTAGGAAAAGAATTACATATGGGTATGGGCTGTCCAGATGATTGCTAATTCAGTCCCAACTCTTCAGCTTCCTGCAGTCACACTGGGGTAAGTAAAACTCATGCCAGGTTTATTGCTATTTCTGTTGCTTCAAAAAAAGGGGGGCTTATATCATAGCAAACACTTCATTTTGTATACTTTTTATGTGTGTGACTGTTTCTTGGGACTGAAACTTTCTAATGTCATCTCAACATCATCAGCGATTAGTTTCTTTCTACTTGCTGCACTACGTAGCTCCTGCTGTGATCCAGCTGTCTGTATAACTTGGAAACTGAGTCTTAGGTTAGGTACCTTACAGCCTTGCCAAACATCGTATTTCTGTTTTCATTCATGCTTCTTCTTGGGTCTTAAAGAAGATAGAAGGAAATTGTTGATTTTTATATTGCAGTACTCAAACTAAAGACCTCTTTGTTATTTCTCTTTTGATTTTTGATTCTTTTATTTTTAATGAGGGTATGTTAGTTCTGCAAGAAGAGTTTTATAATAGTTAGCATAAGACTTATACCCAGAGCCTTCACATATTTAAAACATCTTTCTCTTACATTCATACAAGAAATTTTATATACATAATTTATACCAGACTAAATATGTCATTAGAAAAAAGTTACTTTTTCCTCCTAACTCTAAAATAGTGCATTTTAGTTTTTTCCCATTTTTGAAAATTACTATGTGGAAATATCAACTCATCCTGAATTTATCTTCATAGAATGATTGTATTGTTCTTAACATAAAATTTCAATATCTTCATTAAGTTATATTTATTTTTATTAATCCATCCTATGTTTCCTTAGTATGAATAACCACTCTAAATAACTATGATAGATTTCACTTTCCAAAATCACAATTCCATCCATCCTATATGTGCTTCTTAAGATGTGATGTCATTCATAGAGAGATGGAGTGTGTATTTCTCATGCAAAATGCAGGCATGTTGTGGAAGAAGTGACTCAGATTCTTGAGACTATATCATAAAATGCTTTGAACATCTGCCTGATTCTCCTGAAACTTTAGTTCATGGAAGCTTAAACCCCCTGGGCAAGGATCCACATTTCCAGGCACTGGTGGTTTGAGAAGACTTAGGTAGCCCAGGACTAAACCATATGGAGAAGCCCTAAAACCTCTTCATTGACAGAGTGTTCTGCCTGAACAACCTGGTGATTACCACAGTGACATTCGGGCCAGTGAGCAGCACCACCTGGAAAAAGGGAAGGCTTTTGAAAAAGAATTGTTTTAGATCCTTTGATTTTGGGATGACTTCCAATGTGACATTAAATATATGAAAAGAATGTGTATTCAAAACCTTTCTTTCTTTTGATAAAGATTTTTCAAAGTGTCTTTAAATATTTTCTCTAAGCCAAACAAGATCTTGAGAAATGTTAGACATATATTGTTTAGATACATTGCCATTCTGAAATGCTTATCATTTTTTTACTAAACACTCCTATTACTTTATTTATGATGTACGTGATCTCATCTATCTTACACCTGTCTAATTTTTGTGTTTCATAGCATTTGCGGTTGTTAACTTTCTTCAATTCTATTGCATGAGTTTCAGTGTCTTCTAATTCAGCTTTTAAGTTTTTGAATATTTTATATTTCCCTTCAGCTTTTTCCTGGATTTGTCAATAACTCCGGTATTCTATTTTTTTCAATTTATTTATCTATTTATTTATTAGTACAGGATCTCACTATGCAGTGCCAACTTGTAGTGAACCTCCTGATTCCTGCCTCCCCAGTGGGGTATTACAGGTGCACACCACCACGCCCAGACTCTATCACCAGCTCAGTGCACCCAGGGGCGGGGCTGGCATGGCATGAGGTACAGGGATCGAACCCTGGCCCCTCTGCTTACGTAAGCAAGCACTTAGTCTAACTCTTGAGCTATACCACTGGCCCTAACTGCTGTGTTCTATATGATTCCTTGTTTCATATAAATTTTGCATTCATTTTAATTTCCTTGAAAATGGCAATACATTTTTTAAAAAATATTCTTTACTTTTCTAAATAAAATCTGCTTCTAAAATTCAATTGCCTGTGTTTCTGAGTGCTAACTTATCCTACCTTTGTTTTGTGGCATGCTGTGCACACCAGAATTCTTTTAATCATGTTTAAATGTAAGTGTGCTGATGCCTGTTGTTGCAATGTACAGAGAAATTCTGTGAGTAGTTTCTCTTTTGTAGCCTCCCTCCTTCATATGCTGCCCATAGAGCCACTGGAAATCTAAATACTTACTGTTTGGGGATTTGTAATTTTCTTTGGTTCACTGTTTAGTGCTAGATCAGCAGCAGAAAACATTAGATGTTATGAATGTCTTGGAACAGCAATCAACTAACATGAACTTCTATCCCTAAACTGTAAATCTGACACATCCTCTGCACAGAGGGTGTGGTCAGTTCCTTGGGGTTCAATGAGAGCACTCATCTCCTAGGGGTTACATTTATCTGTCTTCCCTTGGCTTTAGTCTCTCCGATAGCATATGAGTCTTGCACCAAAGTCTGTCCACTTTGTGCTTACTTTCCCGTATCATTTGACATCAAGCCACCATTGTTCGAGAAGCCCTAAGTGGAGTTAAGTTGACACCAAGTGTAAGCCCACTTCCATTCTCTCCCTGACAACGAGAACACATTTCAAGCAAAAGAACTCTCACCTCCCCTCACCATGGCTCCCTTTGTCCTCAGTCCTTGCCTTTCAAGCCTAAGTGTTCTGCTGAGGATGGTTAACAACTCTAACATTTATTTTGTTGAAAATAACATTACATTTATCATTCTTGGGAAGCTGAATCTGAGTCTTCTTCGATTTTTTTGTGTCAAGAGGTGGTTCAAGATTCGTGGTTTTACCTGAAATTGTCTTTTCCCTTTTGCATGCATTGTGCATATTGCATGAATTTAGGGAAGAGAGCTTCACCCATGTTCAGTCACTATTTATTTGTCCTGAAAAAACCCCAAGCAGCACTTTTTAGCATGACAGATTTGTGATTATTTTTTCTCCTAAATTTGCATTCACTGCCAAGATGCTTCCAGGCTTCCAGGAATTTTTATTAAGAATTTCAGATATTCTACCAAAGAATTTTATCTCCACTAACAAGATCATGGATGTATAGCTGAAACTAAACATCCCCTTTGTTTTGTGCTCACTTGCTGCTCTACAGAAACAAATGAAACATCCTTTGAAGCCAAATGTATAATTCAATGGAATTGTGTTGGCTCTGTTCTCTGATTGCTTTGTGTCAAAAGGGGAGAGTAAACCCTTCCTGATTGGCATATGCCAACTGTCATAACCTTAGTGGACATGTTTGGTGATAAGAGGGCTGGTGACTGGTGGGACTCACAGACAAAGACATCTCCTGTTGACTCTATAGCAAGAGACACCATGTTCATCCCTCTGAGTTGTGACCTGTCTCTGTCTTTAAAATTCAGCTTTAAGACAGGCTGTCAAAGATAAGACAGGGCTGTGTGAGAGGCCCTGCGACAGGGCACCTCAGGTAAGGTTTTAATAGCTATCCCTGCTTGAATAAGAATCCCCCTGATGCCTAGTTTTTTTTCCCAGTACAATGAAGTAATGTCTTCATATTTCTAAAATGACACTTCCATCTGGGAGAAATAATAGTTCAATGCATTAATTGATGCAAATTTCACATGGAACAATTTTATGGAAAGCATTTAGTTCTGAGTTTCCAGGTCTATATGAATGATGTAACTCTTCTCATTTCAGCAAATAAGGAACTGTCTATACCCACACAAGAGGAAGATGAAAATGGCCGAGAATTTTGTGTAAGTAACAGGATGGGTTTAAGCAGTTAAGTTTGGCATCTGTTTTTCTTCTTATTTACAAACATGTCGGGTAGGTACTGAAGTAAAGTACATGCTCCTACCTTATTCCTATCTGGGAGGTAGCAGGCTGTGATTGGTGTTGACTGACTTGAGCATGGCTGGAGTGAGATAGATTGGGAAGATATGAGGTGGCCGATGAATTATATGATTAACAAAATGAAGGGACGGGCTTTTCTACTTTTCATTTTTCTTCTTTCCGCAAACGTTCTCATGTTTTTCTATAGATCACAATAACATTCCTTGCAGTGTAGTGCTGAGTGTTTATATCTCTTCTCTAAGCTCATTTTTCTTCTACATTGCTCAGTGCTGACACTGAGTGATCTCAGTGGTGTCCCAAGAACGATCAGTCAATCATAAGCATTCATGGAAAACACAGTATGTGCTGTTAACTAGACAATCATTTTGAGGTGGTTCAGAAAAAGCAGGATATCAGCCCTTGATCTAAGATAAGAACAAGAAGAGAAAGATGAAGCAGAATACAATACATAGTTTACTGGAGTTTCAAAGACTCCTTCCAGACTTTCTCTCTCTTCACCTGTTCTCTCTCTCTCTCTCTCTCTCCCTCTCTCTCTCTCTCTCTCTCCCTCTCTCTCTCCTCTGAAATTTCATCTGCACACAGCAGCATCCTAGTTCATGCATTACACAAGTAGAATTGAGTGCCTCTAATATGTCACATCCTGGGCAAGAAGCCAAGAATTCAAAGAATAAGATTTGTATTTGTCCTAAAAGAGATTATAGTACAGCAGTGAAGATCAACACCTAGAGTCATTAAACAAGTAAATCATTGCTTGCAAGTTCATGGGGCACAGAGTGTGGGCATCTAAGCCCACCTGGAAGTAACAACATGCTCCTGGAGAGTCTGGCATTTGTGAAGACTTAAAGTCTACAGCATGAGTAAGGGAAAGAATGTATCATAAGCAGACTGGACAGAGCAAACACAAAAGAAGGAGAAACTGCCCATGTCCAGTGGTGCTGAAGCCAAGAGCAAAGGTGGAGTCAGAGAAGTCAGACAGACTTTGATTTCCATGTTAGGAACCAGAGATGGCAGGGTCAGAGCCAAGGGAGGCACTGGAGAGATTGAAGCAAAAGGATGAGAGGATCAAGGTTTCTATTTTACGTTTATCTGATGGTTCAGTGACAGACTGATTTCAAGGAAACAAGACTAGGTTGTGGGGGAAGGTCAACAGACTCTTTCAGTGATCAGATTTCAAGATGATGAATGTGTCATCCTGAATAATATCTGTAGGGCTGGTGAGAAAGCACAGTGGAATAAGTGCTTGATTAGACAAGTGTAAGAACTGGGGTTTGATCTCTGGCATCACACATCACACTGGCGTAGACAATGGGCATGTGGAGCAGGTCACTGAGTCCAAGCATGGTGGTACACACCTGTAATCCCAGTGCTGGGGAGGCTGGAAACAGGAAGATTACTACAAGTCCAAGCTGCATAATGAGAACCTGTACCAAATAGATAAAAAGGGGGAAAGAGTGTAGATAGAAGGAAGACAGATTTGAAAAACTTTAGGTAAAACTGGAAAAACTTTGTAGCACTTGAGGCTGGCATGAGACAGCAGTGTAAAAGAAAATCCAAACTATCAATGTGCATACTCTATGAAAGTCAAAACAATATACATTTATTGTCATTGAAGGTCTTGGTTACCAACACCTAGTAAGTCCCATTGTCAGTTTTAGTGAAAAATTTAGAGGCCGGAGCATTTGTGTAAATGTCACTAATATTTGCAAATCCAAAGAAACTTTTCATTAATGTGAAATCTGAGAGGCAGCCACTGAAAACACCCAGGCCAAAGCACTTGACTTTGCTAGGAGAAACTTGACCTATGGTCTTCTACCATGCACAAAGGAGGGAGTCTCTGTGTGTGCTCCAAAAGAGGGTGCTACCCAGAGGAAGATGGATGTATGATATCTAACAACTTCTGCCTGATCTGTTCTGTGAGCCAGAATGTCTTTTCTTCTGTTTCTTTCCATGACTATGATCATTCACTCTGCATAAAAAATATATGTGAAGGGAAAAGAAGCTCTGAATCTGCTTCCAGTAGAGCAAAAGGCAACTCTTGGAATCAGTTGCATAGACATGGCCTATGCACTTTGGAAGACATGACACCTGTAGAACATTTCTCCATTCATACTCCAAAACTTCATTTCATCAACTGGATCAGAGACTAGAGAATTTAATTATTTTCTTAAACTTATGTTGACTGTAGGACATTATCTACTTCTCTGTGTTCTATAGCATCCATATGTGTTGATTTTATTAATATACTTTAAGTAATATTAATAACAGTGGCAATATTTAATAGCTAGGAAATACAATTGCACATTTTTAAATGATGAATTAATGGATAGTTCTTATAGTAGAAAACGCCTGTAACCTTTAAAGGCATCATTAACAATGTATAGACTAATAGTTGAGACAAAAGCTACAAAACATCTAGAGAGATGACACAATTTGGGTCAAGTAATTAGGCCCAAATTAATAAGCCTGTAATAAATAGTTACCTGGATACGCAGGAGAACTTCTACAAATCATGGAGGAAAATTGGAAATTTCTTTGAAGATATACTCTTAAAGCCACGGCATGATGATTGGTAGTATCTATTTCAAATACGGCAAGATGAAAAACAAGCCTAGGGATGGATAATCAAAATTAAAACAAGAAATGGTAATGCAACAAAAGCCACAACTGAGAAAACAGTTTTTATAATAGACTCTCAGACAGAATTTTAAGAGGAAAATTACTGTGCTATCTTCCAAATTAAGTAAACAAGGCTACTTGTGTGGCACTAAAACTCATCATATACACAGCATGCTGCCAGTTGCATCTTGATGATTACTGAACTATTGTAAACAAGCATGCTAGGAAGAGTATGTCAAGAATGATGTACTTATTTTGTAGAACTAACCAAGAAAACATGTTGCTAATGAAAGTAACATTGCGAAGAGACAAATTCATTTCCCCATTGATGTGTTGATGGACTGCATTTATAGTATTTTAGTTCTTTATTCAGAATCACCATGTAAACAGGCAACCATTCTTAACCAGTTCTCTTTTTTACCTTTGAAGAACTGCATCAATACTGAGAAGAATTAGGAATCAGCTCAATCCTGTGCTGCTTGGGAAAACCAAAATAACACTTACTTGGATCAATAATATAAATTATTTGCATGCAGGATTTAAGAGGATTAGTAAAATTTGGTCCACATAAAGTAAAATGATTCTTAAATACTAGCTTTTTGTTATTTTTCATTGCCTGAGAGCAGATAATCAGTTTTACCTGTTGTACAATATTGGGCTCCTGCTTTCTGACAGAGAGACAGGCAACAAGAGAGAACATGTGGAGAGCAAAGTCACCGAACAGTCACCTCTTTCAAAGAGCAGCCTTAGACCAGTGACATAGCTCAGCAGACTAAGCATCTGCTTAGGTAAGTGCAGGGACTGGGTTCCATCATGGGTGCCACGTGCCACACTGGCCCCACTTCCTGGTGTGCTGAGTGGGTGAGAGAAACCAGACACGGTGGCACACACCTCTAATCCCAGTGCTAGGGAGGCTGAAAACAGGAGGATCACTATGAGTCCTACCTGCGTAGTGAGACCCTATACCAAACACATTAATAAATAAATAAACAAACAAATAGAGCAGGCTTAGTTTTTATCCTAGTGTGCTGTGTAAATAGAATAATTTTTGTATGTGTCAGGATGTAAGAATTTCAGAGGGAATTGGTTAGCATAAGGGTGTTAGCTTTCAAGGTATGTGTGAATATCTGTCTTCATTTGACTTTAATATTTTAATGTTTCTAATGTTCTGATGTTGGCTTTGAATCATAGGTATAGCTTGGAAGAATATTCATTTGTCTCCGTGGTCACCCTGAAAGAGAACATCACTCACAGTATGAATTAGTATTAGTCTACATAGAAGAATCTGTCCTCCAGATCTGTACTGTGCAAAGACTCAACCTCTGTAGCACCCACTGCTCTTACACGTAGGAATCAAATCCTAAGGTTGTCTCATAATAAATGTGCATACTCATTCTTAACATTTTTTCCACAGAGAAAAATATGGAGAGGTCACCAGTTGGTGATCATAATAACGTCTGCCTTGCTTGGGAGCCCAGTTCTCCTCTGCTGTGCTGGCCTCATGGCCAATTTGCACTCACAAAGATACAGAGTCTCCTGAGCCAGAAGCACCACTTGGTAGAAAAAGCACTGAGGGTAGTACTATTGTTTTACATTGAAAAACAAATTGGCAGTTTAAAAGTTTCAAATGATAGTGAAAAAACAAGTTCCATGAATTAGAAAATTGGGGAATTACGTTCGTAACCATGAAGATCACTAGAGCACATTTACAGAGTGGAAGCCTCAAAGTGTTTTCTTTTGTTGTTGTTGTTGTTAACTCAGGGCTTTCCCCTCATTAATAACTTCCAAAGCTTAGAATATAATGCCTACTCTGTTTTGTCTGTTGAAAGCCCCATGCAGCCTTGACTTTCTCGTGTGAACAGTATGCCTATCGTTTACCTCACTGCAGCTGCATCAACTTTCTTTCCATGCTGAAACCTGGAAAGTATTCCAGCCCAAAACTGTACACATTGGCTCTGTGATGCCCCATCTAGCATACTCTTTTCTCAATGTTTGTTTTTCATTTTACTTTTTATAACTTAACATTAGTTTGCTTATTTTTTCATCCTTTGTTACTTTTCTTTTATGGCCACAGAAATTTCATCAGCCTCTCCATATTAGAAGTTAAATTAAACTTATAAATAATGGTAGATCATAATAGCAAGGAACTTTCTCTTCAATGTACTTATTTTCCTTTTCCATATGATGTGATCCCACCCCTCAAATCTAAGTTGGTCTTGAGTCTACAGAATTATCTCAGTTACTCTTCTCTCATTGTTAGGACAAATACCCAACACTCAAAATGAAGGAAGGAAAGCTTTATTTAGCTCACAGTTACAAGAGGTTTCAGTCCGCACTCAGCAGGCTCCAAGGCAGAGCAGCACATGGCAGAGAGCAACCTTTCTTGGTGGCAGCAGAGAGCAGAGAGCAAAGGGAGTGGCAGCAGCTCAGGCAGCTAGCCAGCCTTTCTTCCCTCCTTACGTTGTAGCAAATTCCCTGCCCAGGGTGTGTGCAGCATCCAAACTCACAATAATCAATCACAAACTCAAGAAGCCACCCCGTGAACTGCATGAGGCTTTGGGGAGACACTATACACAGACCACAGCAAGAATGCAAAGCAAACGGAGATGCTCTGTCCTAATTCCAGGTGAAAAAGATCTTGCAGAGTCTGTACATTTCCTTAGAATTCTGCCTATCTATCGAAGGAACAAGCCCTTATAAAGCATAGTTGGGTAGTCCAGTTTTTGTCATGAAACTGCAGACATGTGAAAATGCTCAATTAAAACAAATGTGATGAGTTGTGTCTGTAGTAACAGTGTAGGAGCACTGATTGTGTTTTATAATACCCACAAATAGGTATATAAACATACCAGCTTGCCCTATAATTTTGACCCACAAAGCATCAATTATCCAAAGAACTAATAGATGATAAACATGTCACCTATTCCTCCAAATCATTGACATTCCTAATGTTAAATCCATGAAAGTTAGTGTCACTCTAATTTTCATGACTGCAGAAGACGGAAACCATTGCTTCTAGAAAAAAATTTAGATCTGACCCCCATAATTTCTTAAGGTCTTTTATTTACCTTGGCCAAAACATCGTATCATTAGAACTGACATGCTAACGTCTAGGGTGTTAATATGAATAATTATTTTTTATTCAACAAAAATATGTTGAACATGATTTACCTGTTGAACATGTTACCTGCCAGGTAACAGGCAAGAGTTACTGATATGTGCTAAAAATAAAATGTCTTTTTTTTTTCTTTCTTTTTTTTTTTTTTGTACTAGGGATTGAACTCAGGACCCAGCGCTTGCCAGGCAAGCATCTAGTCTACTGAGCTATCACCCAGGCCAGGTCCATGTTTTCTATCTTATTGTTACATATTACCTGATAGGATGCTAAAAATTAAAGTAAATAATTACATTCAATGAGTTTTATTTTGGCATTAAAGTACAAAATAGTTGAGACAGAAAAGAAGGTTAACTATTTAATAGTAACTTGGTACTGAAACTCTTCACAAAGGTTTAACATTTGAATGGTTATGTATTTCCCCAGTAGAAAATGTGGAAGAATTGAAAGGAGAAATGGTGTAAAAAAATGTATGTTCAGTACCTTGGCAAGCAAAGGAAGTCAGACAACATTTGAAACAAAAGCATCCTAACTTTTGTGGCAAGTTTGAACTATAAAGTGAGCACGTAGCACGAATCACATGAAAGTTACCTGCTTGACTCAGGTTCAGAACTGTAACCCTGGACATCACCATCAAGGAATTACCATTTTACTGTTTTTTTTTAGGTTGACTTCTACCATTAAGCTACTAAAGAATAAGACATAATAGAATTTCTATTCAAAAGAAATCAATTAAATTTCATGAAGGGAAACAATATGCAACATCCTCTAGATTGCTTTACAATGTGCAAAGACTGGATTGCCAAATAGCAAGTAGAGTTGGGGTCGAGAAAGCCCCTCTGTAGCCCTGTGGCTAGATGCATGGACTGAATCACAGGACAGCACCACCAAGTCCATTTCGGAGCCTACAGCATGCCATTCTTGTACAGTGTACAGTCACAGCCCAAGAGCTTGTGACCACTATCAAAGGACCCTGAGAAACTGACTGCTGTATGAATTGGTACGAACATTTATTTAGATTAGATTAGACACTCAGGGTACATTGAAAACAGAGTGATTAAAAACACATTTTCACAAATCTCATTTGTGGCATACAGGACTTTCTGATTTGGCAGTTGTGTGATCTTAACAAATATGGTTTTAATAATAAATTAAGGTTTAATTTATGGGTTTTCCTTATTGGATTATTCAGAAATTAGTGCCTGTTTGGGAAAGATCCTGTTGCATGGAAATTAGGGTGTGGGGACCAGAACAAGGTTAATGGATTTGGGTGGTTAGAATGCATTTGTTCACTCAGTTCATCAGAAAGGCAGCTGACAGCCCGAAAAGGAAACCATAACCACTACACAACAAGTTAGTATTCATCAAAGTATTTAGTCAAAATAATCAGGTCAAAGTGCTATCTAACCTTCAAAGAGGGTCTGTGAGCCCCTGAGCCCAATTGCATGGCACTAAAATATGAGGCCAAGGAGATTAAATGTTCTCATGTCATACTTCTAGTACAAGCAATCACACTTATAATCGTGCCTTCTAGCTCTGAATGCAGTTTCTTAGCTGCACTTTAGGGCCTCTGACTTTCTGTAAAATGTAACAATTACATTCTCTTGGACATAAGCAAGAGCCATGAGTTTCAGTTGAATGTGAATGGATCAGAACCTCTGGTCATGGGTTGGTGGGCATATGTCTTGCAAGTATCTACATTCTACAACCACTCTTCTTTGAGGTCATCACATTTAAAGGACTGGACCCATTATAGCTAACCTTCCCATTTATCAGCTGCAACCATGGAGTCTGGGACTAACACCAAGAGGTTCTTTCAAGCTGAACTAGCATAATTCTGAAAATACAGGGACAACTGCAGAAAAGCTACAGGTAAAATTTCAGAAAAGACAAGAAAGAAGCTGACATCCAGAGGAAAGCACAGCACAAACCAGCTCAAGTATGACCATCTTCACCTCGAGATTATTTTCCAGTTCTTCAAGGTGCACCTGCATTTTCCAATCTTGCAATCTGTAATGTATCTTAGAGTCTTTGTAATACCCTAAAATTTTAAAAGAATGATTAACAATGTGCAGAATCTAAGAGAAACTATAAAGCCTTGTGGATAAACCCCCATGAGCATCCAGCTGGCAGTCTTTGGAATTGTGTGGAAGGGTACAGGAACATGCCTGGTAAGTATTTAATACCTTGAATGTACAAAAGCTGGATGAGACAAACTCTACTCTAGGCTTTTAAACTGACAGTGGAAAAAATAAGTTCATACAACATAGGGACATCTAGAGTCTAGTGCAAGAAATTTGTAAGAAAATTATGTGCTTTGCCTTGTGTCAGTCCAAGTAGGACTGACAAAAATCATCAAAATTTCAAAACTTTAGTATCCTGAGAGTTTGTCAGTCAAGCAAATCTTGTTTAGGCTGCTAGTTTGGACAGATAGCCTATAAATAATAACTTAATAAGTCAGGAGCAAAAACATAGCTCATTAGTGGCTCACTTTGACTACATCTTTAATTCTCTTATGAAATCCTATTTCTCAAGGCAGGGGGGAGAGAGAGAGAGAAACAGAGAGAGGGAGAGAGAGACAGAGAGACAGAGAGAGATTCAACAAGTTAAGACATTGCATGCCTCTGACCCCAGATAAGAACAGATAATGCTGAATAAGATTTTGAACTACAAAAAGTTCTCAATTGTCCTTAAACAAAAATGATCAGATTCAGGGAACAGTCATCTCATGTATTATTTCAGGTGACATAATAGTTGTCAGAGGTATAAAAGTGGGAGAGAAAATGCATAAACAAAGTTTAAGAAATGTATCTGGGAAACAGTTTTGGCTGGGGTCACTGACACATGAAGTCCACTACAAAGTTTATACGGGAACTAAACACCAAAAGGGAACCGAGTCCTGCACTTGATACCCCATCAATATGGAAGTTGCAGTAGACATGTCCTGTCAGTTTTTCACCAGGTTTGAAATCTATGTGGCCACTAAAGAGACCACAGTTCTCAGCATCAATTCAAGAGGTAGACATGGGATACAATAGAAAAGGAAGCATAAACTGAAAGTGTAAATAAGAACCCAAATGAATAATTGATATTGTGAAACAGGAAGAAATTGTTCAACAGGAAAGGTGAACTAGGGAATGGTGAGGAGGAAAAAAGGAAAAAAAAATGATAAAAGCAAAAATATAAGCAAGGATTTTGTATATAAAAGGGTGAGGGGTTGAAGGGAATGGTGGGGAATGGGAAAAAAGAGGAACCAAGAGGTGCAGTGCTGTCCTGAACCAGCGGGTCAGTCAACGAAGGTCACCTGGGAGAGGAGCGGGTAATTGAGGAGGGGACAAAGGACAGGAGATGCAAGAAATGGAGACAAGACAGGATTCTGATCAAGTCTCACTTATTTAGGGGAGGTGCTTGGTATATATAGTGGAGGCATAGGGAAATGACTTCGGCGGGTAAAAGGCACGAGTAACTAGGCAATCAGGCTATGACAGGAAGTCCCAGCTCCGGGGTATAGCAAGAGACTTATGAGAAATAGGCGGGGTAAAAGAACTAGAAACTTAGCTCAGCAGAAGTAGGGGAAGAGGAACGCAGAAACCCACTTGCAATAGGATTGGAGGCCTGGGGTTATTGAGCCTCCCACAGGTCCCCCTTTACTTTTATATATTTATATAAAATATGGCTTCTGTAGACAGCTGATCCCCTTGAGGGGGCAGTGCCTGTCTTAGATCAAGACATCCTCTACAGAGACCCGACTCAAACCTTACCCGTCATAGGAGACCAGGACGGCAGAAGGTCCTGTTCCTGTCT
>NDGM011256984.1:2033-27596 GCA_002564305.1 Octomys mimax
CAATTAACCACTAGGAAGAATGTATGCAATGTGTTAATTATTGAAACTGTCCTACCAAATTGGCGCAATGTAAATACCATGGTTGAATACCTCTCATGTTGTTCTTTTGCTTTATTTTTTTAATCATTTTTTAAAAATGTATTTGGCTGTTACAGAGTCTCACTACACAGCTCAGACTCAGAGTGATCCTCCTGTTTTCAGCCTCCCCAGTGCTGAGATTACAGGCGTGCACCACCACGCCCAGACTGTGGCTGGCTCACTGATCCTGGGGGTGGGGCCAGTGTGGCATGTGGTGCTGGGGATCAAACCATGGTCCCTGCGCTTGCCTAAGCTTGCCTAAGCAGGCTCTTTAGTCCACTGAGCTATCTCATCAGCCCCCTCATCTTGTTCTTTTAAATGAGTACTATTTCCAATGTCTTATCAATTAATATTCTCTCTTTAAAATAATTTTTTAAAAATATAAAGTCAAAAAGGACAAGAAAAAATAGTTTATTGAAAGTAAGTATTAATGTTTAATTATTTTGCCAATTTTGCATACCTATATCTGTTAATCTGAACAACAGATTTAACAATGAAAATATGTAATATAACAACCACTGTTAAATTTTCTAATTTTGAAACTCTATCGTATGCACTGTCACTTGTTACTCTGTTTTGTCTTTGTTTCTGCTATTTGTTTTTATTCTTTAAAATAAAAAAGACTCAATCAAAAAGTGGACAACCAAAATCAATAGACACTTCACAGAAGCAGTACAAATGATCAATGTGAAGAAGCATTCAACGTTGTTGGCCATTAGAGAAATGTAAGTTAAACCAACACTGAGACACCAACACCAAGTCCATCATCAAAACTCATGTAATAACAAATGCTGGTGAGGCTGCAGGGGAAAAGGAACAACCAGTTCTGCTCCTAGGAATCTTCCTGAAAGAGTGAAAGACGTGGCACTATGGTGACACAGCCACGCGCACGTTTACAGCAGCACCACTCATGCGAGCAGCCGTAAGTCCATCAACAGGTGACTGGATGAAAAATGTTGAAACTGATACACAAGAGAAAATTTCCCTGCCATAGAGATAAGCTTGAGTCGTTCGTAGGAAAACGGATGCACCTTGAGGCCCTAATGTTAAGCGGCATAAATCAGACACACGTGTTTAAGCCTCACATGGTTTTTCTTCTAGAGCAATCCAAAACATAAATAAAGATCAAAATAAAAGATAGATGATAGGGAGTGGGTGCAAAGGGGCAGGCAATCAGGAATGACGGAGGGGAGGGAGGAGAGGGTAAAGGGATTTGGAAAAGGAATGAAGGTGTTGTGTGCACACACCAACTCCCCACGAGGAAGCGAGCACTACGCTCTGCAAACATGGATGACAGAAAGTTTTCGGTTTTTTAAAAAGAAAATAAAACTTGTGCCTCAAACCCTACACCACAACCAGGTCGGCGGGATGAAATAAGTCAGTGTGAAAGGCAAAACTCTGAAGATTGTAAGAAAGCACTGAGGAAAATCATGCACATCATAGACGAGCCAGTTAATTACCTTCCTAAATGTCACAGAAGCACAAACTGGCTTTCTCGCGGGTCGCCGAAGGTTGTCCCTCGTCTAGTGCAGTCTCGCTGAAGTGCGTCCGGCTGCACGCTGGCTTTCCCTCACACTTGAGCTTGAGCACACTTCTTGGATCTGTGGCTTGGTATCTTGCATCCATTCTGCACGCCTCTAGCCACTGCACCCTCAGGCCTGTTCCTGCCTTTTCTCTTCCTTCTTCCTCTTCCAGATGCGCAGTAGATGCACGCTGGCCTTGCTCGGTCCCTCCTCCCGTCCTGGGGCATATTGCTCTATTTATTTTGTCTCTTTGGAGGGCATTTTGGATGTTTTTGGAAACATATCTCAATAAGCTGATCCTCTTCCACCTGTGCTGATTCTGCTATTAACACGTCTATTGAGTTTTAACTGCAATCTTTCTCTCGATTTTTGTTGTTCATTGTGTAGGTGTGTTTGTGATGGGAAATAGGTTCCTGGTCCTCAACAGCTTGGCTGTTTTGCACACTCTTGCCTTGTCCTTGTATTTTCAATGTTTTCTTTTACTTCTGCAAGCAAATTAAGCATATTTATTTCATACTTTTCTCTGATAATGTTAATATCCAACATTTTACGTAGTTGTTGTGCCATCTGTTGTTTTTGCCAGTTCTTGTTCCTAGTACTTAGTTTCCCGGTGAATTCACGTTTGGTGAGTGTGTATTTACTTCCCCGAGACTTCACCTGGGAATCCCTTGCCATCTGGACTGAAGTTGTCATTATTTCCTTTTGCTTCTGCAAGTTTCTCAGAATATTACCAACAAAAAACTGCTTTAAACTACGCTCTCACTGGGAGGTCATACGGAGCAGGTGGTGACACAAGCTCACCCCAAAAAGCTGGATTCTCAGCCTGCCACTTTCAGGGTGTCCCCCCTCCAGTCCTCCTCGAGTTTTGACTTGACAGTCGCTGTGTCCTCCTCACAGGGACAGATTTACCTCCACCCCACCTTCCACGGGAGGTGCAGTACTCTCGGGGCCCCACTCAAGGGGCAGGAGCACTCCTGCACCACCTGGCCGGGTCCAGAGCTGAGCCCTGCCTCCCTGTGCCTGCAGCCTTGGAGACCCCAGCCCCAGAGCCCGGGGGTCCTTGGCTGTCAGACACCCCCAAAGAGCCTGCCTCCTCGCTGTGCCATACCTCGCAGCTCCTGTAAGAGTTAGTGGCTGGCGTCCGAGTGTGACACTCCCTGCGTGCAAGGCAAGGCCTTGTGTATTTCTCTAATCCAGCACTTCGGGCCGCTTCCAGGGCCAGCGTTGGTCCTCTCTAGCCCGTCATCCTGCTGGAAGGCGTCCTTTCTACTAGCTGCGTAAGACTACACGTCGTACATATCCCGCTTTTTAATCGTTGATGGATGGCCAGTTAGTTTCCAGGATATTTTATTTCTTGACACAAAGAGTCTTCAGCGTGTGCATGGAGGAGCCCTTGCTCTCAGGCCCAAGGACTAGCTCAGTGCAGCGAGGCGTTTCCTCCTCCAGGCCGGCCCCCACGAGTGCTGCGTGCACACACAGGGAGAGAACGACAGGCACTGGCAGTGCCGGGCGCTGCTCCTGCACCCCGTTTTCCCTACTTACATTGAAAAAGTTTAGACTTATACAGTAGCTAAGCCTAGTACAGTGAGCACATGCGCATGCACATGCTTGCGCACACACACACACACACACACACACGTGACCTACTCTCTCACCGAGTTATGCAGCTCTCCCGATGTGTCCTTACTAGGCACATCAATTTGTGTCTGCTAAGCACAGGCCTTCTCCTACCCAGCAGCAAGGATGTATCAAATATTGCCGGGCATGTAGTGCACGCCTGTAAGCCCAGCACTGGAGAGGCTGAGGCAGGAGGATCATTGCAAGTTCTAGACCAACCTGGGCTAGAAAGTGAACTCAAGGCCAGCCTGAACTGCACAGCAAGACCCTGTCTCAAGAAAAAGAAAATATACAAAAATTATACACTTACCCTTCCTATATTATTACAACAGTAACATAATTTTGTTAGCTAAGATACTGTCCATGTAAAGATTTTTCCAGGTATCCCAGTAATTCCTTTTACACCTGTTTCAATTTCTAACCCAGCGAAAATTCCAGGAGTAATTAAGGATCAAAAGTTACCCTTCTTTGTAAGACCCCCTTAATCCCCTTTAATCTGAAGCAGGTCTCTGGACTTGATTTTTTCTTTCATGACATTAATCTTCAGATGAGTCCAAGGCCATTGTCTTGCCGATCGCCCCTCAGCGTACCCATCTGATGTCTCCTCGTGATCTGACCCACGACAGTCAATTTTGGTCGCAACACCGCCGAGGACACGTCTCTTTTGCCACGCATCACACCAGGGAGCGTGCGAGTCACTTCGTCACTTTGCTCATAGTGTTGGGTTTGATCACTTGGCTCCAGTGGTGTGACAGGTCTCTCTCCTATTAAGTCATCCGCGGCCCTCAGCAGTTAATGAGCAGCCCTGTGCTAGACCTGGAGGCGTCCTCTCTAACAACTCTTTCGTCCAGCACCTTAGCGTTCTTCATGAGCTTCGTGTGACACAGCAGTGGCCACAAGGGCTGTGAAGTGGTGATTTAGTGCTGCTCTTAGTCCTGTGCATTTAGGAAGCAGTATTCTTCCCCAAGAAGAGCTCCGCATCAGCCCTAACCTTTAAAACTCTTTGTACATTTACCTGATTATGGACTTGCGCCTCCCCTCTTGTCTGATGTGGTATAAATCATGCCTGTTGTTTTCTGTCGATGCTGAAATTGCCCGAAGTCCTGGACAATGGGATCCGTGGAGTGGGCTCTGGCGGTATCCTGTTGGCTGGTCTCTAACCACTTCAGACATGTTTTTATTTTTGGAGGACATAGTCCCTTCCCTGGGTACTTCCTGCCCATCTTATGCTACAGGGTCCCTGGAACCCCAACTCTTCCCAGCAGGGACCATTGGTGGGGTCAGTGTCTCACCCCTGCACTTGCAAATCTCTCTGCCCCCGACTGGGGTAGCTGGTCTCTCCCCTCCCTTCTCCCACATTGGGCTATGTTGTGGCCCCGTGGAGTTTCCCTGACACCGCCACAATCCTCTTCTGACCCCTCTCCTCAGAGGACTTCACCCACCCTAAGGTTTGAAGGTTTGTGTCTACACTGTGCTTCCCAAGTCGCTTCCCACAGGCAGCTGTCCTGAGCGAGCCCCAGCCACTATTTGCAGCCCCTCCACACAGGTCCTCTTCGAGCCCTGCAGGAGTCTGGGACACACTCCCTGGACTTCCAGTGAAAGGCATGGCTTCCCAGCCTTGAACACACCACCTTCCTTCTCCTCCACCCACTGTGTCTGGGCAATCATGAGGTTCTATTGAATCTACCCGATATGTTGATGGTTGATGCACCAAATCTTCCTCTAATCTCTCTCTCTCTCTCTCTCTCTCTCTCTCTCTCTCTCCCCCCTCTCTCTTCTCTCCTCTCTTTCTCTCTCTCTCTCCTCTCTTTCTCTCTCCTCTCTCTCCCCTGTCCCCTCTCCTCTCCCCTCTCCCCTCTCCTCACCTCTCTCTTTCTCTCTCTCTCTCTTTCTCTCTCTCATCCCCCCAACATCAGCGCCCATCTCTTAGTTTGCCTGACTCCCTAGGGAAATCTCCAGAACCAGATGAGGCTAAATGTGCACCTGGGTCCTTCGACAGCTCTCGCTCTCCATTTCTGCCCAGGGCATCCTGGCAGTGAACAGCATGAGTTTCCACCTGTCTATCTGGCCATCTTCTCTCCAATGAGAAATGAGAAACACATCATGCTGGACTCTGAGGCAGGCTGAGAACACCACCCAGGCCCCTGTGGTGCCTTCTCCCTTCTCAGTTCAGGCTATGGCTCCTGTAGTCTTCCTGGACGTTGAGCCAGCCTTGAAGATAGACGCTGCATGCCAGGCTGGTGGCACACAGAGGAGCTGATGACAGGCCGGCCCCACCCTGCCACCTCACCCCAGGACTCCTCTAGCTGGAGACATCAGTGTTAGCTTGTTAGGTGCCCAGCAGTACAGCACAGCACATCGCTGCGGACTCCGCTGGCCTCAGGGTCAGCCACACATGCTTCAGCGGGGTGCACGCCTCTCTGGGGTCCACTCTGCTGTCCACCGAAGGCTCCCACCTGTTCCTCTCCGGGGGCTGACTTCCACCCATGCCTCAGTGGTAGCTGAAATACCACCTCAGCAGAAAAATCACTGTGCACACCATGTCCTGCAGCAGAGTCTGGGCATGGCTCCAGTATGTCACCACACGTTCCCACTGGGGGCCGCCATATCTTTAAGACATAGGTACACTGGCACCTACCCGACCACATGAGCTGACCTCGATGTGGATGTGGCCACAAGTGCAGATGGGAGAGGTCAGCACATGAACTGCAGGTGCAAGCGCAGGAGGAGATTAGATGCAGGGGCAGGGGCAGGGCCAGCTGCACGCGGAGCTGGAGATGCGGTGCAGCTGCGGCCCACTGGGGAGGCCGCTCCCGGTCACTTTGGTCTCCAGTGATGGACATCTTCCTTGGCTATGTGGAGCTCAGGAGCCTCCCTCACTGACCCACAAGCTCCTCCATCCCCAGGACCAGCCGCCCCAGGGCATCCAGGAGAAAACCACAGGAACACGGGAGCGAAGTGGAACTCTATGCACGCCTGTGCATCAGGGCCTGCAGCTAACAGCTTCACGTGCCTGACACTAGGCGCACGAAGCCACACTTCCTTTCAGCCTAGGATGATTCTCTTCGTATGACACGAATGCTTCCCAAACTTGGGGGTTGAAATTTGGAAAACCAACTCTTCTTCTACTCTTCATTCCTCTCATGGCAGCATGTATTTAATGCGTATCCCCTTGACCTTTCCAGTTGGAAATGACTCGTGCTTGGCAGCTGTCTCCCATCCCAGCCATCTCCCTGCTCCCTCTCAGGTGTCACAGCAGCTGCTTGTGGGATCCCTGACCCAAGCTGACCAGGTAGAGGGGGTCCCACACTCCTGCACACTTGCAGGCGGGAGAAGACGGAAGAGCCAGGTGGCTGGAAGGGAGTGCCCCTGGCCACCAGACTTGGCAAACAGACACTAAGCAGTGGGAGGTATTTGGATGTCCGATAAACAATCTCTTGATATATGGACATCTCATGCTGTAAACAATTTTTCCAGCACATGTATGCCCCAAATATTGCATGGAACACACTCTAAAACTCACCCATTGTTTATCTGGTGTTCAGACATAATTCAGTGCTTTGTATTTGTCAAATACAATCACCACCTGAGATCGCAGCACATTCTGCCTCAGTCACACTCTGCAGTGACAAACTGTGGCCTTGAACAACATACTACTCATCCCCACCCAGGGAGAAGGACAAGGTCGATGTCACTAGCTCCACTGAAATGGAGACACTGAACAACAATCACAAGACGGCAATGGTCTTACACACAGACTCCTGGCTGAAGCCCACTGTCTGCACCTCTTCACTAAAGCGACAGGATCCCTTCCCACAGAAGTAGTCATTGCCTGCTCCCTGCCATTTATGACCCAGGCACCAACCTTCTAAAAGCACCCATCACCAGCTCTCATCTCTTGTTCAGCCTGACTCCCTAGGGAAATGTCCAGCCGGGCAGACCTCACCTCGCTGGCTCGTTGCACAGACCTAAGATGGCCTGAAGAGAGACCACCACAGGACATCTTCCACAGACCACTGGAGAAGAGGCCACTGCCTCTGTTTCTCTCCATTTTGGTACTCCTAGTGTACTGATGGCAACAGAGCTACAGTGAAGGCAAGGTGCCTCAGAGTTAAATCTCCTGGAAGAAAAGCAGAGCAACAAGAAAATAGAAGACCATCCTGAGAAAGTACCTTGGGCTCCCTGGCCAAGCCACACCTGAAGCCGGTGGGCTTCTGCTTCCCTTTTGTATATGGTCTAGTGCACTTGCTTTATGCTCAACGTGGGCTTAGTTAGATCTCTGCCACTGCCTAACGAAAGGGCCCTAAGAGCCTAGCGCCACACTTAAATGCCAATCCTAAGTGACTGGGCAGCTCTGCAATGCCCCAGCCATGCTGTTTGTGCGGACTGTCCTTTGGTATAGTCTTGCCTATCGAAGTGTCGGCCTGCGTAACGTGAGTGTTTCTGTCCGGAGAGCAGGACACACGCCCTTGTGGTTTGTACAGGGATCCCCCACGCTCTCCCTGGGTGTGGTGGGGCACGTGTCCCACCCCCTAGAAGCACCCTTGGATCTTCCCGTTTTCTAGCTGCCCACCAAACACAGAATCACCCCAAAGAAACAGAAATGCTGCCCCCCCTGGTAATGAGGCCTGTCTACTCCCAAGATTTACGCTGTGGGTGTGAGTGTCAATAAAACTAATTAGATGTTTACCTCACTTCCTTGGTGATGAGCCTTATGTGCCACTAATTGTCAAACTGAATCTATGTGCAGACGTTACCTCTACTGGGGTCAAGGCTAATTTCTGCATACACAAAGAACCATCGCAGCGGTTATTTATACCTGCAGCCAGTGCGTTCTGTGCGGATGCTGCGAGCTCATTTCCACAGGAGGAGGTGCTGGAGCCAAGACTGTGGTGCACAGAGCAGGGAATTGGGTGTGCGGCAACCATTAACAATAATGAGACATATGCACCTAATTCCCCAGCGTCATTTTAAAATTTGTTTTATTAAATAATGCTGTAATGTTAAGTAATGCAACGTTAAGTAACAATGACTTCAGCCTCATTAGATACTCTCCTTTACTAACACACTGGAAAACTAGTATCATTAGACAAATGCTACTTCTTTGTCATCAACCATGATGTAATTGTTACAGGCGATTCTGTGCTAAGGAATTAATAAACAAGGGGGCACATATGTAAAGCCACCCAGGGAGCCTAACAAGGAAGGTGAGCAGGTCTGAAAAACACTTCAGCAGGAGCAAAGTCGAGGTGCCAGCTGGTCATTAGGCTCAGAAACACTCAGCTAAGTGCCGGGGGGCGAAGATCAGACAAAGACCCGACCTGCCACTCGGGCAGGCTCTTGCGGTGTGTGGCTGAGGGACTGGAATTCCAGACTGGCCTTGTCCTGAGGTCCTGTTGGGAAATAGGGCCCAGACAGCAAGTGACGGTGACTCCGTAGGCTCCCTGGTCAGCCGTCCCTGCTGATGTGGGGAGCCACGAGAAGCAGAATGCGCCGCTGCACCTCCCCGTGTGGAAGAGATGCTAAGTGAGACGGTGAGGCTCGCAGCGAAGCTTGCCGGGCTTTCCGTCACGCTCAGGTGAAGCCAGCACGACAGCGGCTCTCCACAAACGTTCCCACCCTCATGCCCAAGCCCACCAACACGTCAGCGTCTTATTTTTCTCATTGCAAAGACAAAATATCTGATACTCAAATTAAAGGAGGGAAGATTTATTTAGTGCATAGCTTGTAGAGGCTTCAGTCTGCAGTGGGCGGAGTCCAAGGCCAGGCGGCACACAGCAGAGGAGCGGTGCAGGAGAGAAGCGGCACGTGGTGAGGAAAAGGGAGTGCAGCAAGCCAGCGAGGGGCCTTGCAGGATTTTCCTGCCCCTTATCTTGGCTGTCGGGACCAGAGCAGTGCCAAGCCAACCAGTGGGCTGGCTTAGTAATCGCACACCCTTAATCATAGCGTTGAATCAGTCATACCCTCAAGATCCAGCCACCTCGGTGACGTCCGGCTGCATGAGGCTTTGCAAGACACAAGCCACAACAATTAGGTTACAGGGAGGAGCTGGGCTGCTCATCGGCTGGCCTCATGATGGGGCACGGACCCCAGACCGCCCTCCAGGTCCAGTGGAATAGTCAGAGGTCCATGAATAAGGAAAAGAAGCCACGGATGGAGGAGCTGGCTCGGATTTGGGCGTTGAGGATGGGGAAGAGGCCACAAGCCACGGGAGGCAGGTGGCTTCTCAGTTGCAGTCTCGGGAAGGAGCACGGTCCTGTGGACTCCTTGATTGCAGCCCAGTGAAACTTCTGATCTACAGAAAACGAGTGTGCGTGTTCAGCCACTAGGTCTGTGTCAATGTGTCAAAGCAGCCACCAAGACCTTGCGCACTCCGGCCTCTAACAGCACCGTCGCTTCACTTCATGGTCATGCCCAAGCAGACCCTCCGCCCTGAGCAGCTCCTCGACAGCCTGGAGGGGAAGCGCTGTTCAGCGCACCGGCCTCCCTGTAGCGGAGAGCAGGCAACAGGTAGGGAGGGATTCCGCCAAAGAGCGGTCGACAGCAGGCGCGGACATCCAGGAGCCCAGCCCAGCAGAGCGGGGCCGGCAGCTGGGCTTTGAACATTCCCACACTTTTCTCGGACTAGCTCCCTTTCCTCACCCAGCCTTTTTTTTGAGCAACTTTTGTTTGGAGCTGAGGAAATGGATACTTAGATAGCTACGTAAAGGTCAGTGTGCTGCCTGATAAGACTCCTCAAGGCAGAACTTGAACTTAGCTGGGCCATGCGATGCTGCTGACACTCAGTGAGCTCCCCCCATTGGGGTTGGCAGAAAGACCACTCTCTGTGTGGGCGACATCTTCTCTCATCCTCTGGGTTGCTTCGTGCCTGGCCCCTGTTGGGGGGTGACGGATCGTACTAAAAGTTCACTTACTAAAATTTAAGTCAGGCGGCTCTTACTTAAGTTCACATGTTTTTTTAAAAAAAAAAAAAAATCAGTCTCCATCAGAGAAAAATAAACATAAGATTGTTCTACTCTTTTGCAAGATTCGCAGTTCTAAAACTCAGTCAATACAGTCAGTACGGAGGCAACTCCCAGCTGACACGACTTATGCAAGTAGAATACCGCCCTCTGACTGCTTGGTGCCCAAACTGGTGCCCACGTTGGCCCCCGGGGAGCCGCAGACAAGCGCTGCAGGTGCATACCTCTGAGTGTCTGCCAGAATTGAAAGACAGTAGAGCTCCTGGCAGACGCGAGACGCCACGCTACATGTGTCCTATGAGACGGTGTGGCCTGGACAGCGGCTCTGGTTGCCCGACAGAACTTTCCGGAATGCTAGAAATGTTCCGTATGTACCCTGCCCCTTGTGGTGGCCACTACCAGCCATCTTAGCTCACGTGACAAAGGAAGTTTGTCAATGTGTCAGTGTGACAGTGGAAGTTCAGTTAATTATGCTTAATTTAAACGCCTACCTGCGATCGGTAGCTTGGGCAAAGGACAGTGTAGACCCATGAACTTAGAGTGATTCACGACTCCCAGGGGCCACTGGATGTGGAATGCGCAGCCCCGCAGACAAGCTCATCCAGGCCGCCAACGTCTAGGAAAATAACCCTCTGTGCAAGGCGTGCTCGCTCATCCATCATCTTGTCATTTTTTAAAAGACTTCCTCGTCTGGACATCTTGTGTCTATGTCATCGGCTGCCGTGCTGTGCGCCGTGCCTCCCCGAACCCAGAACCCAGAACCCAAGGTGTCTCGGGTGGTGCTCTTCAGTTGCACATGCAGAGTCCATTCAGGCGTTAATTGTGGCCTTTGCTTCAAATTAACTCATCCAGAGAAGGACCCTTGAGCTTTTAGGAGGTAATGGCACCACGTGCAGACAGAGGCCCTGCGGCGTGGGGACAGATTCCTGAGATGGCCGTCCAGGGGACCGTGTCCTCCTGTGTTATTCCTGGAATTCAGGAAGCAGGGGCCTCCTGGCCACTATCGTTCTGGGAGGATAAAGACCATTCAAGATCCCCATTTTTCACCTTCCGTTTAGCAGTCACAAATATCTCCAGACGCATCAGAGCGCCCAGGCCATAATGCAGGTTGAATGACATTTTCAAACGAGGAAAATGAGATTTATAGATTTACTTGCCAGTCTCGCCGGCGTTTTGATCCTCGTCCTAAGAACTGCACATTTGACAAGTGTTATTTAGGATGCTGTCTGATTGGGCTTCCCGGGGAAAATGACAGCTTGCAGTTAGCTCCCTGCCCCAGCTACACCGTGGTGGCATCAGCCCTGTGCATCCGGCCAGGCATGATAGGAGGATGGTGGCCGCCCTGGAGAGCCCGATTCACGCGGGTCACGTGGGCTCGGAGGTCCCGTAGGGACACTGCCTCTCCGTGCGAGCTGCACACGTGGTGCGGCAGCCGAAGGATTCGCTCCGCGAAGGTGGTGCTGTGTCTTAGGCCACTTAAAGGGCAAGGACGAACAAAGACAGCCCTGTTGTACACACTTCCAGCCGGGCTGGGAGGCAGACCGGGGCCGCCGCGGGAGGAGGGCGCCGCTCTTGGTGATCACTGGCAGGAAGAAGTCAATATTTATCTCTCTGGAAAAGACAAAGAAGCCAAAACCACCAGGCACGCTCGTGAGCGGGAGCCACACCCACGCAGGGGTGACACAGGTTCCGGGACCCGAGGGGCCAATAGAACTCCGTGTGTCTGGAGACTCTGATTCCAGTGACAAAGGAAAAAGGACTGTGGAGCTGCGATCTCCACCCTGGCCATGCCTCAGAATCGCCCGTGAAGCAGGCCCCCAGGGCCAGGGCACACTGGGGACCAGCGCGAGTCACTCTGTGGGGGCCTTGGAGACCAGCGCGGCTCAGGCTTCCCAGGGAGATGGAACACGCAGTGAGTTTGGGTGCTGCTGGCCGGAAAGTCTTGGAAGTTCCCCTGGTGGGCGTGGAGGCAGGAGGAGTGGAGAAGGAGACAGATATAGAGCCCCCAGAAACTGCGGGGTCCCCGGGCTGACCCTGCTGGGGGACATGGGGGACCATTCACCAGCACTCCTGGAGCACAGGCTGACCCACTCACAGTGAAGCAGGCCTCTGACTGTAGGGGGCAGAAATGGTGGCCCCGAGCTCCCGGGAGGCAGTCACTGTACGTACCTCTAGGGGTGGGGGTCCTCCAAGGATGCCGGGGAAGGCTGGGCTGGGGAGGAGACACAGGGATCCCAAACGCCCCTGCAGATGGGTCTTCCAGATGTGCACGGGAGAGTTACGGGATGCAAAGCAGCAGATGGGTCCGCAAGTTTAAAAAAAGGCACGAACTCTTTGAGCCCAACAAGGGTCCGGCTCGTGCTTTCCCGCAGTGCTGTATTACACCCGCAAAGCCTTCCTCCATGGGGGGCTTCTCTGCGTGCTATTTCAGCTATTCTATTTTTATCTTTTGCGTACTTTTCATTGGCCAGTGCACGCAGTCCACACACGCACACTTTGTGCGGCACACACGGGCGCGCAGCTCCCCGCAGTCCCACTCCCTCCCTTCTCCCCGCCCCCCTCTCATCTCCTTCCATCTGAGGGAGGCCCATCTCCCTAGCTCCTGTCACCTGTCTGTTATTGTCTGTTATTGTGCTCCTAACTCAAGTGACGCAATCCAGTGACATTAAAGACATATGGTATTCGCGACATCTCCTCAATCTAATCCAAGAGGACACCTTATATACCCACAACGATCCTAAAATTCCTAAACCGATAATCCTGGTCCAGCACTCAGCCCAGTCCCTGGGCGTGGGGGTCCACTTCGGGCCTCTGTGGCTGTGTCCGTCGGCACAGCTCTTCCTGGAGCTCGCGGCGGCACGCACGGCGGCCTGGAGGCTTCCTCAGAACATGTTTTCAGCCAGCGTCTGAGACTGCAGCAGGCATCAGTACCCCTTTCTGTTCCTGGATTTCATGACCAGTCGTACCCTGTGTCCTTCACCCACATTAAAGAAAGTGATGACTTATAGTGACTTATAGGAGGTGTAGTGACTTATAGGAGGTGTGCCCATGCCGCTCATCTTTACAAAGCAGGAGACAGGAAGACACTGGCAAGCAGCAGTCACGTGACCATGCCTGGGGCAGGGTATGCTTCCCTGAGCCCACAAGTCCACTCCCACGAAGCCTAGCGAGAGAGCCAGTGTCAAATACATGGGCATGTCTGGGAATCCAAACTGCGTCCACTGCACCAAGGGGGCCACCATTCCTTCTGCTTTTTCTGTGGGATCAGGAACAGTAGAAGCTGGGCATGGTGTGGCTGTCAGGTGTGTATGTACAAGAGGGGATCTGCATGTGTGATCAGTGTTTCTACTTTTTAAAATTACTACAGCGAAAGCTATATTGTATTAGTGCCCTTCAAAATGTCCCACTCTTGGAACACACTTACCACACTGCTCCCGCCCCCCAGAGCAGCACTGGAAGCCCTCCTTCATGTCTTTATGAGATGTGATCAAAAACACAGTGAAAGTCGCTGCCTAGTGCCATCCAGAGAAAGCCTGGCTCCTCAGGCGTGTCCTCACACACCTAACCCACTGGATCTGGCGCTGCGCAGCTTCTGACTTTTCCCAAAATCAAGGCGACCATGATGATCAGCACAGTGAATCAATTGAGGACATCCAGACATTGTGCCTGTACAACCAACGACAGTAAGGAAAGGGCATTTCCAGCATTGCTTCAGAAACCACGGAATTAGAGTATCCAACGCGAAGGGGATGCTTAGCAATGCTCTTTTCCTGTAATAATTTCTTAACATTCAAATATTTTCCCATCACATTTTGTATATATCTGTCTGTGTCTGTGTATGTCATGTGTGCACACATGTATCCCTGTGTCTGTGTGTGCTGTGTGCACATGCATGCATGTGTGTCTATTGTGTGGATCTGTGTATACACTGTGTATTTATGCATACCTGCATGTGTACCTGCATGTCATGTGTCTACATGTGCCAGTGTGTGTCTGTGGTGTCTGCCATCCATCCCTTGGTGTCTTGTACCATGTGTGTGCATACGTGTGTCAGCTGTGTGAATGCTTGCGAGGGAAAGAGAGCCCATCACTCCTGGCAGGTACGAGCGGCAGGAGACTCACCAGGCCCACATTGTCCTCAGGGGCCTCTCTCTGCAGGGACCTCTTCCCAGGAGCCTGCTCCTTCCCTAAGGCTCCCAAATGTCCTGCGCCCTGAATGCGGCTGGTCCTGGACGCCTGAGTGCCGGGCTCGGCATCACAGGCCTGCAGACAGTGCCGAAGACGCCCGGGCTCACAGGCCTCACCACAGTCACAGTGCAGATGGCTCTGTCCCCACGGCTGGGTGCCTGGACCAGGAGCCTGCACCTGGAGCCAGGGATGGCCTCTGGGAACTACAGACCTCCGGGCAAGACCTAGTGGGCTTGCCTGTGTCCCCAGCCCTGCCAGGACTTCCTCCTGCCCTCTCGTCCCCACATCCACACCCACGCGATTCCTCTCTTGCGCTGTGCTGGCAAGGACAAACCTGTGTTGGACCATTCTCCTCTCTCCCTGGCGCTCACACTGCTCACCACCCAGAACGCGCTCAGGATCCGCACATGCATTCCCCTCTCAAAATCTATCTCACACATATGCAGAGCAAATTAAATCAGATCAAGCAGAAATTGCCTTAAAGGGAGTTAATATTCTGACTAAATTCCTGCTCGACGGAGCCACGCTACCCAGCTCTGCCACACTTAACCTATTATCTGGGTCAGACAAATGAAGGAGGCAGGCGTCCCTCGGGTGCCTTTTGGGGAACTGGCCCTGGAAGATCCCATTCACCTTATAACTCTGGATTTCCATTTGCGGCAGGGTCAGCTGCCTGCCAAAACAACAGAAGAATAGCAAGCAATTGTGAACGGGTGGCTGGGCTCGGGGCATTGTCTATTCAGAGTTTGAAAAATGTAGACTGTGTTTGCAGAGCATTTAAAATGGAGGCAACTATTTTTATAGCTAGAAATTGGAAAATATTCAAAAGCCAATGGGCAGAGGGGCAAGGAGGCCGCTGAGGGACGCGGAGTGTGTTCGAAGTTGTCACTGGAAGTGACCGACTCTGGGGGGGGTGGCACATCCCACCCTCAGGACACAATTGTTACAGCGGTGACAGGAGTCACCCTGGAGGCACCTCGGGAGAGGCACTGGCCGTGAGCGTACTCAGGGTGGGGTCAGAGCAAAAGGAGCGAAGCTGAGGCTGCTGGTGGTGGCCGGCCGAGGGCGCGGGCGCGGGCGCGGGCGCGGTGGGCCAGTTTCAGAGAGCGGCTCGTCCAGCCACCGACTGTAGGAAGGACAGCGCTGCCTCACCCCTCTGCCCCAAGGCTGAGGCACGCAGCCTTGCGCACCCTGGCGCCCAGACTTGGTGCTGGATCCGGAGGACAGCCCCGCCATCCCGGGGCCTGAAGGGGAGCCAGCCCTCTGCAGCCCGGCCGCGGAGGTCCTGGTGTTGCTGCCGTGGGCAATACGCTTCATTCCCACCTGCCTGAGCTTTCCGGAACGCTACCTGCTCTGGTTTCTTCTCGCTTCTCTGAGAGAAAATCCAAGGCCCTGCGTTTCCGCGCGCACCCCAGCACCTCACCATTTTTCCCAAGAAAATCCCTCCTCCTCGGTCTCTACCAGTGGCTCATTTCTGCTTGCTCACCCGGCCTGGTGACTGCGACTGTGATCACCTGGAAAGAATGGAATCCACCGCTACTGGTCTGGTTACCCGGGAGCCCTGATCACCCCCACACCGCCACACACCCAACCCCACCCCACACACCACTGCACCTCGAACCCCAACGGTCGAGAATGCCGACCTGCAGACAGCGCCACCTAGAGCCGGGTGGCCGGGGCGCTCCTTGGGCTCAGCTCCCGGTCGAGAGAACAGATTTTTTTTTTTCTTTTTCTTTTTCTTTTTTTCTTTTTCTTTTTCTTTTTCTTTTTCTTCTTCTTTTCTTTCGTTCTTTCTTTTTTGATTGCTTTTCCTTTCAATTGCTATTTCGTTCTGTTCCTAGAGCCCTCTGTATTCTAGTGTTATGCTAGAATTCAGTTACGTCGGTAAGCATCAAAGAGAACTTAAGGAGCATGTACACGTGTGTACTGCGTCCAACACAACCCTTTAAAATTGCCATTTTATACATAGACCTTACATTTGTACATGGAAACTTAAGAAACTAAAGTTAAATATGCATTCTCTCACTCTGGGAAATTCTGATACTGTGTTTATGAAACATTACAGCTAAACCATCCGCCTCTTCCGCTATAGACTTTTTGTTGCTGTTGAGCAGTGTGGCCGTTTTTCTTCTCATACTCCGGAGCTCTCCTGACACTGCCACCTGTTTCCTCCTTAGCGCACTCCTATCCAAGCAGGACCCGCAGTGACCACCCCATGCACTGGCCATAGGACTTGGCCTTCCTCAACCTCAAGTTATCCAAACAAAGACTATGATTGGCTATTCCTAGCCAATAAGAGCATCCCTCCTGGTCACATGTCCTTGCAAGGTCCAATCAGCAAAAGCCAGGAACGTTTGACCCCCCCAATGTCCCTCCCCTGTCCTCAGAGGGTCCAGCCTCTGAGACCCCCCCCCACCCTGGCTGGCTCCCCAGCTGACACTCTGCCCGCGATCTACGGAGCCTCTCAGTGGCACCTTTCAATGGGCTGCTGCTGCCCCCACTGTCCAGACAGAGCACCAGGGTCTGTCTTCTGCCTTCGTACCAAGGGCTGCGGTCTGAAATCCTTCCCCCTCCCCGCCCCACGGCGGTGTGCAGGCTGCGCTGGAACGGAAGCCCTGCCAGCGGAGCATCCTCTGCTCTGCTCATCCCTGTCTGCCAGGCATGCCAAAAGCATAGCCACTCTGTCATGCCACTGAAAGGGAACTATTGTAAATTGTATACTTGTCATTTGTCATATGCCTGGAGGCCAGAAAAGCCTTTGAACAGACCCCAAAAAGATATGCAGATGGCAATAACTACAGGGAAAGAAAGAGGTCCTGCACCGCCAGACCTTAGGGAAATGCAAATGAAGCCAACAGTGAGATACCATTTCACACCTCTTAGGATGGATTAGAAACACTTGAGTCATTTGTGGGAAATCAGTGCACCTTGAGACCACAATGCTAAGTGTAATAAATCAGACGCATAGCTTAAATATAGAGGATTTCTTTTATATGAGAGACTCAAAATAAAAATGAAAAGCAAAGTAAAAGATAAATAAATAGGGAGATACATCTTTTTCAGATGGGAAGGTGGCCAGAAGATGGAAAGGGAAGGAAAACAGAATTGGGAATTGTCATGTCCCTGCACCAACTTCCCATGAGGGATGTGATCATTAGGTAAAGCAAACGTGTACTAATAAATAAAAATTGGGAAAAAATTATAAATAGTAAAACATGAAATTTGAAAATTAAGACAAAAACTGACAATATGGAGCGAGGACATTTTGGAGCAACTGTAAGTCTATGGAAGTCCACTACCCATGGGAGCGCAAAGCAGTGTCGCCTCTGCGGGAAACCCTTCCAGCGTCTCCTGTGACACTGACCCTCCAACCATCCGGCCCTCCGAGCCAGCAGCCTGCTCCCGATTATCTCACACAAACAGAAGCACAGCTCTGACCCTGTGCAGAGAAGTCTGTAACAGCCTCGTTTATAATCAATAAAACATGAAAACAATGCAGCTGTCCCCCAGCAATTAAAAGCTACTCACCTCACATATTCAAGAACAGCTCCTAGAACCACACACCAGCTATGATGAGCCCTACTGAACATAAGTGGTGTTTTCCATGAAAAGATGCTTTGCAGGGCTGTTCTGCGTTGCAAGTTTCATGACGCCTGCCTGTTCAAAGGCCACACTGAGGCAGATCCCTCTAATGCCTCTCGGCCTAGCTGTGTTTCTCTGGTGTCATGAAGGAGCTTGGCCCAGCATTAGGTTGGCCAAGTGGCAGGTCCCCTGCATCTGGCCTGCTGGAGCTGAAGTCCACAGGCAGCTGAAAGCCCCCACTTCCAGCCCCCACTGTGTAGAGGGTCCTCAGTGAACCCAGTGTCAGGTGCTGGGCGGGGCTGGCCAGAGCTGCCAGGCAGAGAAGGCCCCGCACGTGTGCCTTAGTGCGACACAGGCCCTGCTTTTTGGGGCCGTGGCTGCACACAGATGGGCCTTGCAAGGCCACCCTGGGCACCTCCCAGGATCCAGGCATAGGCTGGGCACAGGCAGCCCCTCTCTCACATTCCCCACGCCTGTGGGCTGGGGCCTCCTGGTTCGCACACTATGCTGACCAGAGGACCTGGACACCAAGGTGCTCAGCTGCTTTGTCAGGAGAATTGCTGCCCCTGGAGACAAACGCTGGCCATGGGATCTAGGTGGTCAGTGCCTGAGCCAGCCCATCATGTGCACCGACCAACCCCCAAAGCCACAGGCTTAGCCCTGATCCTGGACAGGTGTGGAGAGATGGCACCTTCGAGGGATGAGCAGGGCCACATGAGGTTTGGAGGGTGGGGTCCTCTCCACGTGATCTGCAGCCTTTTAGGAAGAGAAGACCAGGGGCAGGGCCCCCCATATGGGTGCCTGAGAGAGGCCACAGGGATGCCAATGGGCACTGGCAAGCCAGGAAGAGGGTGCCAGTGGAGCAAGGCAGCATGGCCGCAATCCTGGGCTCTGGCCTCTAGAACTCCACGGCTCACTGCTGAGCTGCCAGCCCAGCTGGTCCCCAGGCCAGTGGCCTGCTGCAGGCCCACAGAGCGACAGGTGCTTCCCCCAGCTGCCCATGTCCACCTCCACCCTCAGCTTTCGCTGGAGCTCAGGAAGTGTTGCTAATGCTAATCAGATTTGTTCGTGTCAGGTGGCACCTCGAACGTGAGAGTGTTCACCAGCTCCCCAACCTCGGTGCTGCTGGCTTCCGGGGCGGAATGAATCCCTGTGCGGGGCCGTCATGTGTCAGAGCCATACAGCCTCTCTGGCCTCCACCCCAGATGGCAGGAGAAGCCACCGTCCGAGCTGTGTCAACAGCACCAACTCCAGACGCAGCCTGCTGCTCCCTGAGAGCATTTTGCTGCAACCTTCACACGCCAGACTGTTTCTCTACAGCTGCTTACAAAGGGTTCTCGTTGTTTCTTTACCAAAGGGGGAGCTGAGCTCAGAGAGGTCAGTGCACTTACTCAAGGCCACACAGCAAACAAGTGAAGTAATTAGAGTCCCCACCCCTCAGCCTTCCACAGAGTCCCTCTCTCACGGGGACACTGAGGTCCTCACTCTCACAGCCACAGGTGCTGGGCCTGGCCCTGATCCTGAGCAGCTGAGGGGCTGCAGCGAGCCGCCCACCCTCCCTGGCCCCTCTTCAGAGAGCAGCGCCACTGAGGACTGCAGTCTGCATGTGAGGGGCAGAAGCCTCGCGTTGTGGATTTCCTGCAGGTCTAGGAGGAACCCCAAGGATGCCCGCACAGCCGTCTATTGTGCCCGGCACCCCTGCACCTGCAGGTCGTGGTCTTGACCCCGGTCTCATCTCCTGGCGAGTTTCTGTCCACTCATCCCGCTGCCCTGTTGGACCCCCTGGTGTCACCTGTATCCATCCCAGAGGAACTTTCTGGGGTGGGTGTGTGGCCCCTGACAGCCTCTCCTCTAGGGCCTGTCATCCTCTGGGGGCCCTGCTTCGAGCCCTGGGCTTGGACAGGTCAGCAGGTCAGCACAGCCAGCAAGGACACAGGCCAACCAGGGTGGCCCACGTTAAACCAGCTCAAGCCAGAGCACTCTGGGCCAACCTGGGTCCACACAGATCCCACCTGGGCCCAGGCGAGCCCAAGACAAGAAAGGCCAGTGCAGGTCAACTCAAGACAAAGCAGGCCAACACAGGGCGAACCAGCCTGACCAGCACACGCAGGCCAACCTGGACTGCCATGAGCCAAAGCAGGCAAAAACCAGATCAAACTCATGCCAGCCCAGGCCAATCCAGGCCAACCGAAGCGACTCAGCAGACCAGGCTCTGGCAGTACCGCAGCAGGCAGTTCTGCCCTGTACAGTCCTTGGCCACTGAGCACTCCCAGAAGGCGCCCTCCCAACTGGGCGCTGCCACTCACAAGTATGATGGAAATCTGCTTCCAGGAGCTGCCAAAACAGGCCCCTCCGGGTGCAGCACCCTCCACTCCATTGCTTGGCTGCACCTCGTGCCGCAAGAACATTATGCTGCCAGTGACCTGACGTTGCTTCCAAACCACAGCTTGATTTCAGTAATTATAACGCGTCCGGCCTCTGACAGATAGGTGTGCAGCACTCTTGCGAGCCAGCAGAGCTGGGCCCAAACTGAATCAGAGCTGGGCCTCACCCTCCTGTGGGGTTTCTGCTCTTCCTAATTTGTGTTTGCCCAGAGCAACAGGAAATCCGGAGGCTTTCGGGCTGGTTACTCACTGCCCACCGCCGTCCATCACAGTGAGGTTTTACATTATTGGATATGAGTTTGGGGTGAATTATGCAGGTTTCAAATTTTGATGAATGAGGGGGAAAATGCCTGTAGAGAACACAGAATTGTCTGTGTGTGTGCATGCGCGTGTGTGAGTGTGTGTGTGTGTGTGTGTGTGTGTTGGCGCATATTGCAGAAAACACACATCACCATTCGCGATTGCACGTCTATGTCTTCTGCAGCTTTTGCTGCAAATCTTTGCCGCTGGCTGGTAAAGGGGCTGAGGAGAGAGGCCCTGTCATAAGGCCAACTGCCTGGCTTGCAGAACGACGTTCTCCATGCTCTCAGGCGTCACTCAGGCAGCTCCAGGACGGACACTGTCAGAGCCACAGCAGCGTCCCCACACTGGTCATCTGGGGCACGGGTTCCAAAATTGAGCAAGTTCTAAGGACCCCCGGAGCCCAGGAGGCCCCGCAGCTGCTCACAGAGGTTAGTTCTGCTGAGACAGAGTGTAGCCAGCCTGCTTCGCTGTCCCCCCTGACCCCTGGGGGATTCACCTCCCACTATGGCGGCTCTGTATAGCCCCGTCTGTAACCCCAGGGTCGGGGCCTCGCTTTGGGACAGGTGACCTTGGCAAAAGGACTGGGCGTCTCAGATCTTCTATAACACTGCTATGGAGGCCTGCGTCCTCTCTCTGCCTCCCCCTGCCTCCCGGATTTATTTACTCACTAATCACATCACAGGACACTTACCTTTTCTTCCTGTTTGGATAACCCAGGAGGGCGTCAGGTCAACAGGCTGTGTATAGCAGTTGGCAGGAAGCCGCCTCCCCTAAAGAGCTGATCTCCACGGCTGGGGCTCGCCTGGCTTCAGCGGCGTGTGATCACTACAGCACCTCCACCTCATATTATTAATTTCATTTATAGCAGAACCAATAACTCATACATTCAAGGCAGTTTGTCATGCATACCTGTAAACAGATTGAAAGTTTACTGAAGCATGCTGGGTAAACATGACTCCGGTGTCTGTGCGTCTCCTGGAATCCCGCCAACTTCTTTAGATTGGGGCGATATTTTTTATAATGCATATGAATTATGCCACAAAGGCAACCTCACCACTCCAGCCCCGCCGCTGTCACCCCTGAAATTCCATTTAGTTTCAATTTTACTGCTTGAGCCTGGCTCTGTTTGAGTCATACCCTGTGAAGGTGAAATGCCACTGTGCCGTCCCCGTATTGATTTAGAAGAGTCGCCTCAGTGTGCACCGGCTCCTGCGGCTTCTGTTCAATGACCCAAGCACAAAGTACTTCACTCTGCAGAAGGTGAGGACCACGGGTGGTTGGCCCTGCCCGCAGCAGGCCTGGTGGAGGGGCTGGGGGCAGGCGAGCACCTCAGCAGTGCAGGCAGAGGAAGGGGCAACCCAGGAAGGGGCGCCTGGGCCCCATGCTCCGGGTGCACATTTAGAGCAAGCCTTTTACTATCCTTTCAAGGCTTCCTCTAAGGGAAGGTGACAACAACTCTAGGAGCAGGCTAAGATCTGTGCTGGCGTACCAGCTCTGTCCCTGACACGAGCAGATGCGTACACAGGAGCCTGGGCTCAGCCTGAGGGCCCTGACCCCCGGAGGGCCTGGCTCGGTCCCACACACTTCAAGGGCACTGGGTTCTACCTTCCCAGCACTGCCTCCTTCCTCTGGAACCAGATCCTCAATTCCCATGGGAGGGTTGGCTTTACTGCAGCCCCTGGCTGAGGTCACATGGCTCGGATCTGGCTAAGCTCACACTGGACCTTCCCCGCACAGTGACCAGCTCCAAGAAAGCCACGCTTGTCCAGTGAGGCTGCTTTTTTAACACTTGTCCTACAGTGACCAAACAAGTCAGCTCTCCCGCTACAGGGTGCAGGTGGTGGTGGCGGCAGTTGTGGGGCAGGCAGTGTAGAGACTTAGCCACCTACCTGCTGCTGGAAAATGAAGGAAATCAGAGCAAATAGGAACAAAGCCTGTGCGTCAAGAGGCCCACGGAGCCCCCGGACCCAGTCCTTCCTGAAGCTCATCTAGATGCTGGCTTTTCCGTTACTTGGGACAACAGATGAGCTTTAAAAACATAGCACAGTTGGGATGCACTCTCTTCTCATCTGTTCAAAAAATGCTGATGATGCAACTTCACACTCAGATTCCAGGATCTGGAGCGGGGTACTGCCCACCTTTCTGACAATTGTTGGTTGCACTTTTCTTATGGCTGCAGGTGTCTGGTTGTAAACTGGCAGAGGCTTTTGGGTTCCTCCAGGTGCTATGCTTTGTACACGCAGCCTCTCCAGTCATCCAAGTGCCAAGAGACCTGATTGTGTAAAGGAAGCGGACCTTCTGGAATGAGCAGGGAGACACCCTTCTGCTCCTCGCATGGGCTTACACCGTGGGTTACCTTCTCCTCTGCATTTTCAGCCCTCTGCACCCGCTTCCTGCCCTGGAGGCGCATGCACGCTTGCAGCTGTGAAAGTGTCTTCACCCAGCTCCCCAACTGCCGACCCTGGATTCAGGAAACAGGGACAGAACTCTGCCCAGCTGGCTGCCCCGGGCTCCCATCTCCCAGTGACCTTGAATGACATGCATGAACACACTTGACTAGGGCTGAACTGTGTACTCTAGTGTACAACAGAGTCAGCGGCGTTTTGAACACAACGGGAACACCTGTGTAAATGAATACATACAATTATGTAAAACGTCATGCAATGGGTGCCCGGGACGTGGCTGGGCTATCACCAAGTGTCCTAACATGGGTGGACTGTATTCTATTACTGGACCTCAGCAAAGCAAGGAGACCCAGAAAATGAAAACTGGGGCAGGCTTTCCCCTATCTTTGAGTGGAACCCCAGTTTCAGTTGACTGATCTGTAGGCAAAGACTAGGCATCGATTTTATAAAAGTAAGATTAAAGCTTTAAGTGCGGTACTTTTAGTGACTTCCTTCTGTAACTTTGGACTTGGTCTGATCTTCTTTCTTTAGTGCCTTTAAGTCCAAATTGAAGTAATTGCCCTGAGATCTTCCTGGTGTGGGCTTTACTGCTTGCTATCAGCTTCCCTCTAGGTACGGCTTTTGCTGCCTTCTGTTTGCTTGGGTACATTGTGCTCTCACCTTCATTTATCTCAAGGTATTTTCTAATTTTCTTTTTGATTTCTACTTTGACCCTTGGTTCTCCAAAGATGCTGCTTCTAAATTTTCCAGTATCTCTTCCATTATCCATTTATTGGAAAAGTTACTTGGTATAATCTTCTTGTTCTTGAGGTACAGACTTGGCTTTGTGGCTAGAGATGTGGTCTCTCCAGAGAATGTCCACTATACCCCCAAGAAGAGTGGGTCTGTTCCCCCAGGTCCACTGCACCACTATTCCCAGATACCCAGGTGTGGAAACCACACAAGTATCCATCTGCAGTTGAACGGACAAAGATAATGTGATATATAAACACAAAGGAATATTGATCATCCTTGACAAAGAGAGAAATCCTCAATGTGGAGCCCCAGGGGTGGGCCTGTGCAGGGCTGCCAAGCACAGGGGTGTTAGCCACAAACACTGTATGATTCTTTCACATGAGGGCTACAGGGGCCCAATGCATGGGGACAGAGAATAGACTGGTGGCTTCCAGCGCAGAGTGAAAAAACATGCAGGAGCTGTGGTTTAGAAATATAAAGTCAGTTAAGCAACATAAATGTGTGCCAGGGATCCTCTGTACACCACAGCACATGCGGGGAATTATGTGGCACTGGGTATGTATGTTTCTAAGAGGGCAGTCTTGTGTTGAGTGCTCTTATTTATTCATTAAAGAAGCTAAAGATGACTTTAAGAGTAAGACACAGGACGGGGGAATAACCAGCACAGGGTGAGTCACTGGGCACCACGGCTCCATGTTCCCAAGGATGCTCAGAACCTGTGGACACATACGGGAGAGGGCTTTCCCTGTTCACGCATGCTGCCACATACCGTCTTATCCCTTCACACTGTGACAACTTGAGAGATGGAACTTACAAAGGACACGAGAGGAGGTGCATATCCACCCAACTCCCGCCCTCTGCTGGCAGTTCGCAGGTGCCCCCACACACACATCCGTAAGTCAGGTGGTCCTAGATAAAGCACTGTGGGACACTGGTGTGTCCACCCCTGTGCAGAAAGGCAGAAAGGCCCCCTAAGTTGCCCATCTGCGCCGTCTCTTGCTGTCCCCTCCTTTAGGCGCAGGCGAGCATCCCCACTAGCCAGCACTCTCCTTCTAGTGCCCCTTGCTCAGTGCTCACCAGGGTGCACCCTGGCAGGGTGACACTTCAGAGAAGTGCCAGGACCAGGGCTGCCACGCTCACCTGGCCTGGGCTCTGGCGGGGCCTCAGCTGTCTCATGCCTAGGGGTGCAGTTAGCCAATGCCCATCCCAAACGTCACCCACAGGTGCCCTGCAGAGTGGGCACGGCTGGCCTCAGCCTCCTTCGAGCTCAAGCTGCCTCTGCAGCATTTGGGAAGTCTGTCCCTCTGTGACCTCCCGCCCACTCCCACGGTGTGCCGTGTGCATTCTCCATGCTCAGCAAGCCAGGCAACGAGTGTTATGGAAGCTGTCACTCCACGTAGCTTGGCGACCTGTGCCACTGTGTCCAGCTCCACCTGCAGCTCAGAGGACACCATGCTGGCTTGATCCCAGCACTGACCCTCCCAGAGGGGATTGGCAGCTGTTTCCCCAGCACCTCCTTCTATCAGCGCCCCTCGCCCCTCGCTATGCTGAGAGCTGCCCCATTTGCTCCTCATCTGAGAAGCCCCGGTCTTGCCCCAGGCGGTTCTGTCCTTGAGACAACAGCAGGGCAGGACACTGACCATGCTTAAGTCTCCTGAGCTGCACTGCGCCCCCCCAGCACACATCCTTCTTCCCTGTCCATCCCCCTCCTCCTTTCACACCCCATCTACTGGCGATCAAAGATTATAAATTGAAGCTGGGGGTTGTCTGAGGCTGCCCTGCCCCC